>JAAWXA010000054.1:626827-717537 GCA_038090715.1 Florisuga fusca
ATCCAACACTTTCATGACCACTAAGATGGCAAAGATGATAGGCTTTGCATTTTGCTAATGAAGCTTGATTTCTTCTACAACAAAACAACCATCTTCATCCAAATAAAAAACGGCCATATAGAACTTAAGAATTAACACAGAAGAAGCTACATCTTGTAGAAAAATACTCTTAACTGTCATTATTGAGTTAAGAGCAAAGGCATCTGCATTGTAAGCATTATCCAGATGCAAGTATAGACACACACACAAGCATGTATCTAGTCAAAATTACACGTGTTCTCAGGAGCCCTACTTAATGTGGCTCCTAATTGAAATTTACTGTTTTCTTTTCCCAAGTCTGTGTTCTACTTTTTCTCCCAAGTTTCTATAGTCAACTGAAATCTGAATGGGAAAAAACAAAACAAAACCACCAACAAACAAAATCAAAGCCACATAATACAAAGGATTTTCATCTTTATCTATATGCCTGTATTCTTTGTTATATAATCACATCTGTAATCTCCAGCAAAGGCAGACTCAATCAGACTCATGCAGCTCTCAGAATGGTGAGTGCTGTCTTCATCTGCTCTGTTTCTATGTGCTATTAAGGAGCTGAAGAGAATGAACTGTTACCACTGAAGAGAGAAATAAAATGTTATTGTACATAATAAAGTGACTTGAAAACACTAAGGCATTTATAGTGTATGAATTCAAGTCACATAAGCACAGATATCCTCCAATTAATGGTGAACTCAGTGGATTAAGTCAGAAGCAGCACATCCCAAATGGATGGTTACTAATGGATCGCCATAAAAGACAGGCTGTAAAAAAAAAACCACCAAACCCAAAAAACCAAACCACCAAAAACCAAAAACCAACAAACAAGACTATTTCACAGTATTCACAGTTCCTAGCTACCAAAGAGATGCATATTGCTGAGAACTGGTCCAGACACAGCCTTACTTCATTTTAACTAACAGACTAGTTAAAAGTGTAATATGGTGGTAAAAAAAAAAAAAAAAAAAAAAAGAGAATGACTTAGAAAAAAGCAACAGAGAACTTCGGGAAATGGCACAGACCCAGCCTTAATGTTTAGGCAAAAAGAACAGTAAAGTTTGATCCTGTAGTGGTTTACTTAATACTGGATTTACTCCATTTTCCTCGAGTTTGAGGCAGATATATTTCCCACGTATTACGATGTAACACCAGGTATATGAACATCACTAGCTAAGCATTATGAAGATTCCCCATTAGGCTGCTCATTTCTATTCAGCAGGGCAGGAATCAAAGCTGACTTAAAAATCTAATATAGCTTTTGTTTTATTTTGGTTTTGTTTGGGTTCTTTTCTTTTAGCATTATGACATGCAGTCTGAGAACATATTTTCTGTGAACTGTGAAAGACTGAAGGAAATCCTCAGCACTTGCAGGCTGAATCACACACAGAATTCATATTTCTTGTGCTTTCTTGCTTCTGAGCCTCTTCTCCTCTAACCAAGGTGATAAACCTTTTATGACCAAGCTCCCCTGAAATTATGTGCTTAGTATGCAAATTTCAGAGGATGCTTGCAAGCAGCTAGGATAAAGAAAAAACTCATTTTTTTCACATCTGTCATCAGCATTGGCTACAGACAAGATTAGATTTTTAAGTCCACTCCTGGTATTAGCTACACTTTATCACATCCTTAGTAAGAGAGAAATCATGGCTAACAGGAAGCTTGCATTTGTGATTGTGGAAGGGTACCAGCCTACAACTATCTAGACTTCAATATTTCTCTTCTAAGAGCACACAACAAATTAAAAGTACACTCACAGCAAATATGGCAATGAGAATAATGGAATAAACTTGCTTCACCATTCCATACAGCTAGAAAAAGTCCAGGCTTCTAAGTGCCAGTAGATTGAGATCAAGCATCAAAGTCCACAAACTATTCAGAAAAGACCTGGGACAACACACTTTTGCTTAAGATGTTCATCAACAGTACTTTACACATCTAATTTGCAGATGTACAGGCCCATCCATGTGCATCTAAACATCACATGTAGTTGTTCAACACTGGCTGCTGTTACAGACAAGCCACTCACACCTAGATAGATGAATATGTCTGAAGCAGAAAGGCTGTCATGTTTTCTCATGTTCTGTCAGATTGTCACAAAATACAATATGAAAAATCTGTTCACAGATATTGGACATCTGCTCTTTAATTTCTCATACAGGGCACTATATCAATAAAACAATGATGGGCAGCACAACTGCATCAAGTGAGACAAGAAAACAACTCCCCTCTGGTAGCACATCTAAGAATTCTACCCTTTTGAAACAGCCCATTCACTTAGTAGGGTCACATCATGGATCCCTTGGAGAGCTGGACCCCCAGCTGCAGCACAGGAGCGACTCATCTTATGCAGATACCCAAGTGTAATGCCACTGGGGCACACAGCTGACCCAAGCAGTTCTGCCAACACCCATGCCTGGCTCAGGCCACAACAGCAACAGGTAAATATTTGATGGTGACACCATGCTAGGCAATTATTTTTAACATGCCTTGGTCATTAGGAAGCAGTGTGAACTCTTCAACAGACAAAACAAGTTGTGTAGTTTTCTGCATTACAAAGAAGAAAAAGATGGTCCCCAGAGTGGGGACACCATTAACTCTGCCCCCTAATCTGCCTTCCTGTCACTCTGCAGGGACACAGGAATCCAAGGCACCTGCCATCAGCTATTAATTCGTAACCTTCACTGCTGCAGCTGAACAATACACTGATTTCCTTCTGAAGATCTTACCTCTGAAAGCTCCATAAGCACCATACTTAACATATTGACAACACAACAGCTTTTCCTTTTCAAATGTGGTGCTAGATAACTTAAATATTCTTTTCTACAACATAGTGAAGGATTTAACAGTAATTGCACAAACATAATCACAACACTGAAGATGTTTGAGAAATCTGCTAGGACAGGTTTTGCCCCAGAAATGCATATCATGAAAGTGTAAAAGAGAAGAAGATTAAATAAGCAAATGTATTAGAAAATGAAAAAAACAATTAATTTTTAAATTATTGACCTGTTTGGGGTTTTTTAGCTCTCTGACAAAATAAATTTAAGACTTGCAGATTGCATGCATTTATTTGCCTCGTTCTGTTATAGCTGTTCAATACAGCTTAAAGAGATACATGGAGATACATTTTTTTTTTCCAAAGAAGTTCTAACCTGCTTTATTTTTAATTTTTAAAAAAATATTATGACATATGTAGATGCATATGTAGTACAATAAATTACTGTACTTTGTGCTATACTGGGGTTTGTTTTTAAATTCTGAAATAATATATAGCCCCCTTCTCCAAGTCATTAGGAGCTTCTTAGTACGTGAGAAAGATCTAGGAGTTTTAAAATATGTCAGTATCTGTATTCCTGTTCAATTTTCACATGCAATCTTAAACTGGAGAAAAATATTTTGGCTTGAAAAATGTCAACAGATGTTTTAAAAATTATTTAATCCAGTAATAACTCTATAGTTAAATTCTGCCTCCTAACAATAAATTTTTATCAGATTTCTCTTCTGTCTTCGAAGAATTATTAACAAGAAGCTTAACTTTCCACATTTACATTTCGAAGGAAATTATATGAACACATGTATATGCTTCCAAATGTTAAACAAATTTATCTCAAAACAGGTACAAAATAACAGCCTGTGTGGTGTTCTGCTTTCTCCGAAATAGATTCTGATAAGCAAGGATTTCATATGAGTTTGTCTGCCAAGTCTTAAATTCAACTATACCTCTGCAGTATTGTGCTCACTTTTAAGTACTGATTCACAGGAGAATTTCTTGCATCGTTTTTCTTTCAATACTCAAAAGATTTAAGATTATTTTCTTTAACTTTTCTTCTATGTTTGCTTTCTGTCACTCAGAGAAATAATTACACTTATCTAATGCCTCCTAGATGAATGTTTTGTAGCAAATTTAAGTAGGTCATAATAGGAATCAGTATGGCATACAACAAAGATTGCTTTCTGGGTAACTAACAGGAATTCACTTACTACAGAGATATCAGTGGCTGGTGACAAACAGATGAATGGTTCCCAAATGAAAGTGAGGAAAAAAGTGAAAACACATTTGATTTTAGCTACAATTTAGAACTATTTACAAGATATTCTAAGATCCCTTAGAGTGTCCTTGCAAAAAGATCATCTGCCTGTGAAACATGAACAGGCTCATCTAGCAGCCCAAATCAACACACCCCTACTAACTGAGAAAAAAACAATTTCTGTCTTTCTTGCATCACTAAGAACTGATTCCATCACCTACAGGAAAGACACAGAAGAAAGCATTTACCAGTTGACTCAACATGACGCCACTGGGCTATCTGGGCTGGTTATTCCATCAGTAACTAAGAGATTTCACCCAGTTCTGTTCTAACAGGCAGGATCAACAATGCCACCTCACCTAAGTCTGAAAACTAAACTGAGCTTTGGCATCATGCATGAAGCTCAACAGCATCAATTGTCTTCTTCAAGAAACTCGGTCTTATCTTCTAACAATTGCACTGAAATATCTGTCAAGATCATGGGTCTTTCATTAGGGCTGAAGAGGACTGCTTAACAAAACCTGGAAAAAAGAAAATCCTTCAAAATTTGACAGATTTTTAAAACTAAAAATTGAGGAACCATTTGATATCTGACCTTCATTAGAATTTTTTCATCATCATGTTGCAAAAATCTATTACATTACTGGCTGAAGTTATTAGTCACTAGAAAGCTACTCACTACCATGTTCCCCAAACTGAGGAATCATCATTACATTCGGTTTTAAAGGATACCATTAAAAGAGACAACATTCAACATTTTACTAATTCCACTGTAATTCATGTCATAAAGCAGGCAGGGAGATTATGCCTGTCTGGATGAATGGTCCTTTTTCCTGAAGCTCCTTGTGCTCTAGGAAAGCCTCAACAGTATCTAGGCGATCTGGGGATACCTCAGTGGAATTCAGAGTTCAAGGAGCTGTTCTGTAGTGCTGGTCAGAGAGGGCATCAACTTCTACATTTACAAGATCAGTACTGATGCAACAGAAGGAAACGAGAAGCAAGGCAGGGCATTCCCTCACAAAGCCATTACAGCTTAAATCCTTCTAAATGTAGATGCATTCTAGGGACTACCACGAAGACCTGGCTCCTGCGTCCTCACAGTATTTCTTTGTGATCTAAAGATAGTTTCTGTGCTTTTATATTTCTCCCTTGTCGGGCTTGTCTACCACATAGGGGCATTTGCACTTTACCTTTTTTCCATTTTTAGCATTCTCAAGTTATCTGTGTTTTCACTTGTCCTAACTCACAAGTTCCAGTTTAGTAACTTGCAAAACACATCAAATTTCTACAAAACACACTTGAAACTAAGTTGGAAGGTAATAGGTAGACATCTGTTCAGATCCACCTATTTTTATTTGAAAGTGCTGGTTCAGTACATTGCTTAAAAATGCATCTGGGAGGGATGCCCAGTGAAAAGTCACCTACTCTGCCCCCTAACTACAAAGCAGTATCAGTGGTCATGCTATTATCCTAGATAGAGGTTTGTCTAGTGTGTACTGTATTGTCAGTAACAGTGAAGATTTCACAGCTGCTGTAGACGCAGCTTCCAACACCTTACAACTATTATCATTTAAAGGGGATTTTGGGATTTGGTTTAGTTTTATTTCTCTAATTTATAACCTCAATTCCTCTTGGTGAAATTTATCCAGTCTTTAAGGAATTTCTCAGTGACAGCAGGGTTGTGGAAAGGGAACATGAAGCAAAGCACAAAGACCAAATATTCTTTCTGGGTTGCAATCCCTGTCAGCACCTGAGAAAACAGAAAGGTCTGAGAAGAGGCCCTGTAGACCCCAAAATGAAGATGAACAGAACTCAAAGAAATGGTAGCTAGGAACTGGGGAGCCATGTAAAGAGTTCCTTGTGTGTGTGTGTGTGTGTGTGTGTGTGCAGGCAGGCCAGGAGAGTCCAGTTAATAGTGAAAGAAGCCTCTGCTAGAAGTTGTGCAAATTCATCTTGCCAATTCTGGAGTAACACATATACAATAATACCCACAGGGATCACAGGGTAAGTGATATGAGAAGAACAAAACAGTCTTTGCCAGGAGTATCCCAGGACCAAGAGGACCTCAGCTCGTGTACTCCAGAATTCCAGCTTTTAGTTAACACAGATCTAAACTATTCTAGGATTCTTAACCTTCAAAGACAGCAAGAAAAGGGAAAATGATAACAGCAAGGTTTTAGTGCTGCCACCCAGTTTCCATTTGGGAAAACCACAAGAGCTTCTACACTTAACCAGTCATGGTCACCAGTGAGGTACATCTGTCCTGCTCACAAAAGGTTTTCAATCTTGTAGATGTTTAAAGAAAAGGGCTAAATTACTGAAGCTGAGCCTAGGTAACTGGGAGAGGAAAATGGTTCCACAGTGTACTAGGAGTAATAACTGCACAGGTCACTTAGCTATCATATATTTCCAATATTTCCAATATAATACAGCCACTTCAGTTATTTCAAAAGGCTCTTGTCCATGCTCAAACCAATCACAAAGGGAGAGGGTAGCCTCTATAACAAAGTTATTTACCTCAAATTAAAAATTGGATTAATTTTTCTTTCCCTCCTACACTAATGGAACCTCATCCAACTTCTTTCATCTTCCAAAACACTTTCTAATCAGAACATTTGCAATTTTTGGAAAAACCTTAAATCAAAACAGCAAAAGGTACACCTAAGTACATGCATTTTTCCACAAAACTGATATGTTTCGGGCAGTAAATCCAGTTCCTAAATGAATCTACAATGGTAGGTCTGGAAGGAAAGAACAGTTTGTAAGCTCTGTGAGCAGATTTTTGTCTGCTGTTCAGAGGCAGCAGACACAGGACCCGCATGTGCAGGTCCACAATGGCTCTTTTTCTAAGTGGAGAATAAACCTATTTTTTAATGCATTAGCTTATCCTGTACTGCTGTTTTCCTACCAAGGGAAAGATTGCTTTTCATAATACAGAAAGCTATCACAGATTTACTTTACTTTTACAGGTGAGTTGAATAACTGCTGAGTAGGAAAGATGAATAACAGCTCTATGGACTTCCCAAGTAATCAAAGTGAAAATAAGCATTCATTTATAAAACTCAGCTTTTAGCTATCATCTACTGGTAATAGACACAAGTAAGATTTCACAAACAATTGGAAAAAAGGCACTAAATATTTATGCAACTTCTGCCAATACCATAATTACTCAACTACAAACATTGAAACACACCTGTAACACTTTCCTCTTTGATGTCATGGCTGAGGGGAGCAATGAAGGGAAGAGGGTGGAAGGCAGAGAAAATACCATTATCCAACCAAAGAGATTAATCTGAGAGTTAAGGCATAAATGTGATAAATTCAGCACCCGACCATCTGACACAGAAAGCATTATATTAAAATAAACAGTGATGCATACCATGGCTTCTGACACAGACAGACCCACTCATAATAAATCAAGGAAATAAGACTCCAAAATGTTCACGAACTGACTGCACCAAGTCAAATAACCCTTAGTCACGGAGCTTACGTCTTGGAGCTTAAAACACAGCTCTGCCAGAATAAAGTCTAGGGTAGGTAAGTGAAGGGAGAAGGAAGACAGCAAGAAAGATTTCAATCCACATTTTTGCTAGATGACCATCTGGACCCAGGAAACAGTACACAGGCCATAGTCCTTCCAGCTCACCATGTCTGCCAATGTTCTTTTTTGCAAACAAGATAAGACACAAATGGAGTAACACATAGTTGGTCTTCAGCTACCAGGAGAGTCCCTGTTTTACTTCTGTTTGCACTGCAGGAATGAAGAATTATGTTATAGCAAGCACTGAGGGTTTTCTCTTAAACCTAGGTGATTGTTCATGCAACGTATGGCTCCAGGAGCAATCTTCATTTCTTTTAAGGAAAAACACGCAGAAAAAAAGAAAGCTGATCTCCCTATACAGCTAAAAAAGTAGCATGTATAACCAAGGTTTTATCCAAAGTCATTGCAACCATTGCAAGGCATCTATTAACTATAACTGCCACAAATTCAAGCTCATTTATATCTGTTTGTTGCAGCTCATTTTGTAAAAAAAACAAAACCAAAAATACTTTCTAGCTATAAACGATAGGTTCTGCTGTACCAATATTATGGCCTTCTAAGTACCGAACAGCATTTTATTAGCAAAATTACAGTACCATGTAGCCATCTGTTAAGTGTTCTTCTCTGGAGACATTAAAAACCCACCTGGGTGTGTTCCTCTGTGACCTACACTGGGTAATCCTGCTCTGGAAGGTGGGACTGGACTCCATAATCTTTTGAGGTTCCTTTCAACTCCTAACATTATGGGATTCTGTGATTCTTTCAAATGCATCAATTAAATTCATCTGCAAATAGACAAAAGTGGGAAAAAGATGTTCCAGCAGAGCTTTCCTTAAGCAGGTGATCCCTTCTAACCACAGCTGGTAGTACAACAGCTGGACACTAATGACTATTCACAGGATCAGATCCTAATATTCAAACACAGATAATTCAGGCTTAATTGTCATTATATCTAATTATTGTTATTTTGCAAATTTAAGGACATTCCTTCCTATTCTACAATTCACAGGGACAGTTTGTTTTTGCAGAAACTGTTTTAATATTTTTGGAATATCTGCCCTGCTTCTATCTTAAAAAGAACTAACCCAATCTGACTATACACAGGGCTTCTAACACATGCTTCTAGGGTACCAGGAAATTTTCTATAATCAGACACTCTTTTGTATACCCAGGGCTAGGTGGAAAACCTTTGGCAGAGGTAGTACAAAGCAGCAACCACAGCAGCTTCTCAAAAGATCTAAACCTCACATCCTCACACTGCTGTTTTCTGTAAGAGCAAGGTTTTAAAAAAGTATTATGGTTGCTCCCTTTGCATGGCATCTCCAGGGAAGAAGGGAATAACCACTTACGTTGGGAGCATCTACAGAGTCTGAATTCTGACTTTCCCCATGAAGACTGCTGAAGCAAACAGAATGACACAGCCCTTCCTCTCCTGGTATCCATGTGCAAAGGGGAAAGACCAGCCCGGAGCTGACCTTAAACTAACCAGAGTGCAATTACAAACCCTAATCTCATAACACATGCTAAGTTCAAGACCTACAGAACAGACAATGTATAAACTACAGTACTTGCAGCCAGGGAAGGTTACAGGCAGAGTGACAGGTATTGAGGAAATGCCTAAGCTACTCTGTAAAAGAGCAATCTATTAAGGGCTTTTATTTTAGATGCTTTAAGAAACACAGGGGGAAGAGTGAATACTACTATAGAGGGATGATGCAAGAAAGACAATTTAAGCCTGGAGGGAGTTGGTACAGGATGTCAGCTGAAACAGAGGAACTTATGGAGGCCCTTGGGATTGCTGCAGAGATGGAAGAAGTTTCAGTTAGGTAATTAGAGGTTCCGTAGAAGAATAAATACTCCACAGACAAACCACAGGTTTTTCTCACCTCTCATGACTTCTCTCCAGCAGTGACAGCTGTCTATGAAAGCCCAGGAAAGGTCTCTCATTCAGCTTATTAGTTAGTAATCCTCACTGGTAACACAAGGAGCACAATAGCAGAAGCTGCCAGCCCTTCCCTTCCTTCTCTGAGGGGGAACACATGACTCCATGTCTCATAGGCACTCACCCTAGGAACAGTGATGCAGTGCTGGAGCCAAGGGCCATAAATACACATTTGTAAGAGACACACACCCCAAGGCAGGTGAAGCAATATTCAGGTCACTCATTTTCTGCATTATTCTCCTGCTTCCTCCCCCTCATGCCCCAGAAGAGAGACTGATGTTTGTAGCTAGGGTCCTGTTGCAGGAGGTAACACCTTGCTAGGCAGTGATCCTAAAGGAGCAGGAGGAAGAAAGGAATGACACTGATCACTTGAGGATTCCCTGTTTCTTTAACAGTAAGATCAGTTACCACTGCAAGGCAATTTGTGTATCATTATCGTGATCTCAGAGACTACTTCTCTCACTTGCTCTGCAAAGATGAAACAAAGTACCATGAAACTATTTCCACCTTCCAGAGCTCCTCTTTTAGAAGGATTACTGAAACTGTTGTGACTCTGACTGATACTGATCATTGTAACTCCAGAAAAATGCAGGAGCAAGCTCTGCTGCACAGTGAGATACTTAAGCATTTCTAATGACCAGTGACATCATTTTCTGAAAAGACACCTTCTTTGCATCTCTACTGTCATGTCATCTCTAGACCTCAACTAGGTTCTGACAAAGAAAGAAGTTAACATTCTGGCTCTCAGTCAGCTTCCCTCACACAGCTTATTCTTTATTCTGTAGCCAGGGCCATTGGCATCAACTAAGATTTGCACTAGAATACCATGCACCTCAAAATTAGTCAACAGAGCTGTGGCTCCCAAATTTAGCACTGCACTAAGAGACCTGTTTTCACACTGATCTGTGCACAGAACAAGCAGATGAAGAGAAAGGGGAGAGAAGATTTTTGGTTATCCTCTCTGGAGGGAGACAAATAAAGCCCGCTTGCTTACCTCTTCGAAAAACAAAACAAACAAACAAACAAAATGTTTAGTTCTTTTTGTGACCAAGGCTACATGTAAATCTTTGTTACTATACATTATTTTTTTAAATTATTAACAACCTACGGGAACGTCTACTTCTCACAAATGTTTCCTGAACAGGCTTAACCACCAAAACATACACATTTATTTTGGGTGCCTGAACTGAAATATCTAGACACAATTTATTTTTTTTTTTCTCAAGGAATTCACTCAGCTACAGATTCAGGATAAAGTCCAGAGGGACACTAAGAACTGATCCTAAGTGAGTAAAGGTTATAGGAAGTTTTGATCACCTTATAGGCACTCTCTCATCTCTAAACAGTCAACTTTCTTTACAAATCCGTTCTCTGTTGCTTCATTTCCAATAGCAATCTGCACATTTACAGTTCCCCTAAACAGTGTTTGACAGTGTTCTTTAGCTGATATTTAGTGCACATGTTCCCAAAACTGAAGGAACTGATCGGAGCCATTCACCTAGATGTGTTACTCAAATGTTGACATAAACTCAAATGTCTTTTAGTTAATTACACATATGTGATACAAACAGACAAATCAAAGTGTTAGTATATTAAGAAATCAGAGATCCACTCTGATGGTACTGTTGTGTTTAGTTCTAGTTATAGTGACAAATATTAAGTTTCTACTCATTCAAATATTCTTCTATAAATGAAGATTTGTCTAAAACTTTGGCAGACCTGGGCTCATATCCACACTAAAAGCCCCTCTGGGTCTCCAAGACTGTGGTTCAGAAAATCTACACTATCTGGTATCACTGTGTTAACAAAAGCCTTGCATGAACAAGGAAAAGCAAGAGAAGACAGTTTTGCTGCTATCACTTTTATTGCTTCCCCTAAGCAGCACGCCAGTGTAAAGCAGTGTGCTGCTCCTGCCTACACTGCAAGCACAGTACAGGGTACACAACTCACACGGTACTTCCCACAGCAGCTTCTCACACAAGTTATTTCTGTACTCCTGAAGTAAGTCACTGATATGCTCACCCATTATTTTGGTAGGCTCACATACCCCCTGAACGATCCCTGGGGCTCGTCTGTGTGTGGCCTGAAAAACCACAGATAAATCTGGAGACCTGAGACGAACTGAAGACACTAAGGTAGCCACAGTGTTACCCAGCATTATATGAAAATCCTCCAGTAGCAGCTATTTAAGTATTTTATATGATTTTAACACACATTTGTACTTCTAAAGGGTTAAAATTAGAGCTCTGTACACATTTACATACCCAAGAAGTCCCTTCTACAAAAGTAGAATGAACACTCAATTATCCAAAAACAAAAAGGGTCATACCCTGTTTTTAATTTCCCAAATACTACTTTACTGGCACTATACTTGAAAAATAAACACGCAACAGAACAAACGTAAACCATCAAAAAAATGTTAATCAACCCCCTGGCTTCAGTGCAACTTTGTTTTCCATTAATCAGAAAATAAACCACATCATCTACAAAACCGGCTCCTGAGTTAAAGACACAAGAGTGATGTGAAATTCCTCCTTTCCTTATGAGCCCAGGATGTGTCTGAACACTGACACTGCTGTAAGGCAGCTGCATGCATCACATATCCCTGTGCAGGCTGCTCAGCTAAAGACAACTTTGTACCTCAAGGTTGCACAGATTATTGCTAATAACCTTATAATGAAATCTCAATTTGAATGAATACTAGGCTACTGATGTTCAGCAATAAATTTAAAAGTAGACAATTTATTACTATTTGATACTGAATGTCAATCAATTAAATGAAAAATAAAAACCTGTTTAAATAATATTTAAAAAAAACCTAAGAATACCTGAACTCAGTATGCTTCCTGCTTCCCTCCACAAAAAAGTCTATGATGATATTAAATTAGTCAGCAGGGTGGATTTGAAACAACGTATTATTAGAACTTCAACAGCACGATCAGATCCCAGTGCAGACCAGTAAATGTGAGAGATTTCAGCTAACCTGAAGTGCCCCAAAGTATCTTTTCCAAACCCATGTTTAGGATTAAGTGAAACTGTGCTGCAGAAAATGTTTTAGACATCGCTGTAGCTGCTCAACCAAGTGACTGAATCAGAACACGGGGCTCTCTGAGGCTATGCAGAAGATCAGGACACAAATATGGTCTGGTCTGTGGCTGGAACTAACTTCCTATCTCATCTTCTACATAAACTATAAGTGCACTGAAGAGGAGTACAAAAACTAGAAAGATAAGTCACCATCTGTTGCTATGAAGGCTCTGTGATGTGACACCACAGGACAGGCAGTATGGACCAGTTCTGCATATGCTTAGCATTACCAAAACTATGTTTTGTATTGTAGCACAGTAAATATTGTACAAAACCATTCTTCCGGATTAAAAAAAATGTGAAATTATAAAGAAAGTCCAGTGGGCGGGTGGGGGAGAAGGAAACAAACAAAAACCACAGGAAAGAAAACAAACAACAAAACACTGGAAAAACCTTGCTATTTCCATTAAACACTAACCTTCTGAAAAAGCAAGTTGGGACTAAAACGCTTATGAATCAGTTTCATAGAAATTAATTATATTTATATTCTTAGGTTCTATTTCCTGTTGCAAACCCAGGGCCGAGGAGGACAGGTGTTTTTCAACTACCTATTTAAATAGAAGAATGCAATTATTTAAAGGACCATTCCTATAATTTCTTTGGTGTTCTGTTTAAAAAAGGACTTGTGATGCTGCTCCTATGTGTGTCTCTTGACACAGACACTAAGACCTGAGGGCTTGAATTCACAGTGAACTGCAAACAAACTCAGACCAGCCTTTGGAACATTGGTATAATGACTTGAGTGGTCTGCACAGGCTTGAGCTTAATCTGCATCTACACTGACCTTCAGTTTGGTATGACCTCTCAGACAAGAGAGTCTAGACATTAACCTTGATTGAACTGAGCAAACATTTTGCCTTTTGTGTGTTGCTCTAAATATTTTTAAGCCTAAGATCACTATTTTTAAATATTTTTAAAGCTTACACCATTTCTCACTAGAACAGTAATACTGTTCACAATAAATTTTCTTTGACTACTGAAACACAGAGGACAGCATTTGACAGGAAAATGCCAGAGCTGTGATTTTAACGTATCACAAGTTATCTGTATTGCTGCTTTTCCCAGAAATAACAATGTTAATTCAAAAAGACAAGGAAATTTAATTATCAGCCCCTCAAATGAAAGCTCCTACCACAGCTAATCCCTGTGTGGGTCCTGTTAGGACAAGAAGTGTCTTCTCTATTTTCTCATTTGCTCGTGCAGCTCTTTGACTTTAGTATTAAGCATTAAAAATGTAAACAGTTCAATCAGAAAAAAACATCACTAATGATGTTAATTTTCCTCAAGCTTCATATATGTGTCATGAAAACAGGATTGTTTCCATTATCCTCAAACATAAGCACACAGAGAATTATAAAATTATCATTTACATACAAGCACTATCTTACTAGAAAATTTAAAAAAAAAAAAAAGCAGAAATAAAATTAAAATATTATCTGGATGAAAACAATTTTTTTTTTAAATATTCTGAACATGGGAGAAAAAAATACTTCTGAGTTCTTACACCTTGCCAAGACACTAAGAAAACACAGCTGAAAAAGTTTTCCTCTCAAAATGAATTAAACCTCAGATGGCACAGCTGGCTTTCTGAATGCCATATAATCTGTATCAGTGAAATATTTGAATAGTTTTTATTACTCAGTGACTAGAAACCTCAGCATATGGGCCAAGTGAAAGTAACATGGTCACTGCTTTGCCGATGCACAGGAAGATGATGTCCAAGCACACTGCATATATTTTAAAACCTGACAATTCAAGAAATGCAACCTATCTTTACGTTGTTAGCCCCTTGTAAAAATCCACTTTACCTAGCACTTACTTACATAAGCCCCTTAGAAAAATACCTGCCATCATTCTATACAGTGGAGATTCACAGGTTTCTCAAACAGCATAATTTGAACAATAACACAGGTGTCTTGAAGAGAGAATCACATTTCTCTAAATTCTTATAAGGTTTAAAAAAACCTTTGAGACTCTACAACCATAGTTAACTATTAGACTTGCATAAAGCTTCAGGCTTAACAGGTGACATTACTTTTCCATTAACTCTGCATTTAGCAAACCAAGACCATATTTTTAAATGCATCATATTTTAACCATCATCCCTCAAGTGCTCTGGGAGGATATCAGATAAGCAAACATACCTGCATACCACGTTGTTCCAGTGAAGCCTTGTTTTGTAACATTGCTACAACCCCACTACTTACAGACTTGTGAGAATTCATGCATTTTGAATCTTATATAATCTTTTAACTATATAACTAAATATTACAAACAAGTTCCCCTTTAATTCTGTTCCTGCATTTCATTTATGTTTTAATACCCTTTTTTCTACCTAATACAAGGTTTGTTATATTTTTTAAAGTACCAACCAAACATTACATATATAAATACATAAATATTTATGTACACAGAATGTATGTATGCAGAAAAAACACTTGCCATTACATTTTAAGCCTTCATAAAGGAGAGAACACTGAAGAAACACAAAACAAAGTGATAAAAAGCACACAGGACAGACGACATCAGTGGTATAAGTCATCTGCAGTTGATACAGATAAATGTTTACACTCGCACTTATAAGCATCCTAACGATCCAAACGAGAAGTGTTTAAACAGGAGTCTGACTCAGAAATTAAGAGTTAAGAACTCAATCCACGTCCATTAAGCCACCTTATTTAAATTTATGCTTGTGTGTAAGTAAAAAACAAAATAGTATCTTGTCAAACTGACACTCCAAGCAAGGTGTAGCAGGGACTTAGTCTGCCGGTAGCACACGCTGGTACATTGTCTGAGTAATGTATGCGATACATGCCAGCAAGCTCTTCCTCCACAGCTATTCATTTCTTACCAAGCGCAATTTCCAAACAGCTCAATCGCAGGGCTATACGTGAAACACCAAGGCGCTTCTATATTTATCATCTCTTCAAACAACACAATATTATTGTCCTTTACTGCTTCCTGCAAATCTGCAGCAATGATGCAAAGCAGCAGCTTTTTTTTTTTTTTTTTTTAATATATTCCTTTCCTTTCTGGAATACAAATGCCTGCCACCTTTTATTTCTGCCTGCTCCTAACCAAGAGGCACTGAGGACAATAGTTTCTGAATTAGCGGTACCTTTCTACACTTTTGGCATAAGCAGAAGAGAATAAAAACCGAAAAAAACCAAACAAACCCACTTCAATCCCAGAAGAGAGAGGAGAAAGAACAGAGAAGTTAAACAATTGAAATAAAAAAATAAAGAAGGACGCAGCCTACAGAAAAAAACATCAAAACACCGTGAAAATAAAAAAAAACCCACCAGCGGATCAAGGATGAGAACAGGCAGAACAGCAGCAGCACTTACTGCAGAGGCACAGACAATTTCCTCTTCCCCTGGAACTCATGCAACTAATGACCTCTCCAACTGCTGAATTACACGGCTCCGGGAAACACAACACTTAATGCCGGGTTTTAAGACACATATCATAAGTTGTCAACTCTCCTGATGCAATTACAGAAAAACGGGGGGAAGGCTGGGGGTGGGGAGAAGGCAGAAAGGAAGCGACAGAGATGGAAACGCTGCAGCTTCAGGCGCTGATGCCGAGAGAAAAGCAGTCAGGAGACCCTGAGCGAGTAAGAAGTAAAGCGCGTTTACCAGCAGCGGGTTGAGCAGCCCGAGTGCCTCACACCGTCTCCGGCAGATAACTTCGCACCGGTGCGGATTCCTTCACTGGCGAGGGACAGACACCCCTTCCCTCTGCTCTCCCTCTGCTAGCGTCCCTTCCCCGAGGAGCGGGGCAGGGCGAACCGGCACGGCGGCAGATGACAAGCCTCCCGGGGGCCGGCGCGGAGGAAGGCGGAGGACCCGCGGAGGAGCCGCGGAAGGCGGCGGAGGACCCGCGGCGCGAGCGCTCCCCTCAGCCGCCCGCGCGCCAGCCGCGCTCTGTCCGCAACCCGCCGGCCTCCGGGAGGCTTGTCATCTGCCGCCGTGCCGGTTCGCCCTGCCCCGCTCCTCGGGGAAGGGACGCTAGCAGAGGGAGAGCAGAGGGAAGGGGTGTCTGTCCCTCTGCTCTCCCTCTGCGAGCGTCCCTTCCCCGAGNAAAAAAAAAAACCAACTGTTTAAAAATTGCTTTTTTTTCTCTCTCTCTCTTTTTCCCTCCACCCCGCCCCCCAACAAACTGTTGTGCACTCCTTCAGAAAGGATTTAATACAGCTTTAGTCTTTCACTTCTCAGTGAACTGGGCACAGGTGTGCACCAGACATCATCCTTTATGCAATATTACTTGTAAATCCTATGCAGAATACTCATCTTTTCTGTAAGTGTAAATTTTGACTGTTACTTAACCTTAAATTTGCTCCCTTGCTACACATCTATAATAGCACCAATGCACAAAACCAAAAACCAAACAAAAATAAAATCGCTAAACCACAGTAGATCAGGAAACGAGGATGGTTAAATGCTAGACACAAGATTGATGCCAACCTAAAAAACTTTGTACGGATTTTTGCCAGAAGGAAATTAGCAAATTAGCTGGGATATACAGTAACAGCAGTGAAAAGCAGCCCTAGACATGGGTAGTGCACAGAAGCAGAGCTAACAGTGCTGCTGAAACATAACTGTCTTCATGCCTGTACTCCATAAAACAGAAAATTTGTGCGGAGAAATAAAGTCAACCAGAGCCCGCTGGGTTAGGTATAGATGGGAAAAAGGTACTGGAAATGTCTGATTAGAAAGAAACTACAGCAGAGTTAATTTTTTAACAGCAACTGTAGTTCTGTAACTGTCAACAAAGAGGAGTTTTAAGGGGCAATCCAGAAATCAGCAGGGAAGTATCTCTCAGATTTTCAAGGTTAATTGAGAAGAGGGGAGAGCTGAGTGCACTAGTAGAACTTGGTAAATGACATGCAATACTGTAGCTTGAGGACTGCATTTACTCACAGGGCTGAAAAAGATCCATGTAGCCACAGTTTCTCCCTGGCCTCATCTTTTTCTATGGCATTTCACAGATTTCAAGATGTGTTTTTGTCTCAAATGCTGTGGTCAAAATGTCAATATAATATGCACGGTGATGTCTTGATTCTACAGAGAGAATTACTGGAAATAATCCCTGCTTAAAGAATAACCTAGATTGCAAAAGTGAATGTTAGAGATGAATTTAAAAGATTGTTGCAATTAGATAATAGGCTGTCCCTTCCAGGAAGAAAGGCTGTGAATTACACTGATGTGAAACAAATCTTGTCAAACTACTTTTTGATGCAACACAAGTTTTGGTGAAAAAGGCAATGGAATGTCTGTCATAGCAGTCCATAAAGCACCTGACTTAACTTGATCTTTACGATGATTAAAGAGAAATTATCAAAAAACAAAACATGTTGAATCCATAAAATCTTAAGAGATTGGTAAATCTTCGCCTCACTGGAGTATTTCCAGTAGAATACGAAGAAAAATTACAAAGCTATGTAATATATCAATGATTTGGGAGAGACCAAAGAAACAGATTATTAAGTGCCACCCAACAAGGATTTGTTAATGTTCAATTATGACGGATGGCACAGACCAATCTAGACCCCTTGCTCAGGTGGCTTCTTTTGTTCAACAGAAGTGTTGAAGCCAAAGTGAGCTACCAGTGAAAAAGAGCGTGGGTTACACTTCAGGTTGGGTGATTGTTTTCTGGAAGGCACTTAACAGGAAACAGCAGTAGTTTGTCCTGGTGAATAAATTAATATATTCTCCCAGTGTTACAGGTTAGTAAAGATGACAGCTGCAAGTGAATGGGTAGCAGAGAGAGTTTCAAACAAAAAATAAACAGAAGTTATGTCTAGGCATTATTAGTATGACCAGTGTGGGAATACTGCCATTGTGTCCACACTCAGATTAATGGTAACTGTGTAAAAAACTGAATATCTGAGAGACAACTAATGTAGGTTTCAGAAGGATAACCATGCCCTCTCCCTGAAGTGGAAGCCCTAAATGGAGGAATAGGAAGCCATGTTCTCACTTCTTGTTCTCTCTTTAAACTTAGATTCTTTTAGATGTGGTGAAACAGCTTAGACAGAAAGGAGTCTTGTTCCTATCTCTTTATCCTGGTGGTAAGGGTATTCTCCTGGGAATGTGATATGTGAGACTGAACATGCATGAGGCTGCAGAGAATAAACCAAATACCTGATTTCTTGGGTTAGAACTCTACTGGATTAGTAAATAAATGGTGACCACAGGCTACTCTATGATATTTTAAATCCATTAGGCCTAATTAGTTTTTGAGAGGAAAGAATCCTTGTGCCTACCTTCAAGAACAAGTTCTAAGCTATAAATCCCAAATTAATATAAACTTATTTCTTTAGACTTCAGTGAAGTGCCTTGAGGAATGGGACTGCAGACATGTCACTGTCCTGTTGGTTGAACTAGTTAGTGCTCCATGCCTGAGAGGTTTAGAAGGTATGCCTGTGGTACGGAGCCTACAGCCTGCATGATTTCTCAGTCTCAGAACCTAATACCTTTGGTATCACTTTGTCACTTACAGAACCTGCTGATAAGAGAACATCTTGTCTGCTTTCAGAAGGGCCATGGTTCTCTTTCTGGCATGTTTTGGAAAAACTGAACTTCAGTGTGACTTGAAGGAAAAGGAGACAACAAAAAGATCAGCAGTTTACTAGAGATAAATGCTGGATGCTTGTCTCCTTGCCTTTTTAAGGATGTTACTGAATTTTCTGGAGCTGCTAATTTTTCAGTGTGTCTCTATATATCTCTATTCCTTTTTTAGTATGTACCTGCTCCACCACACACATTGCTATGGTTTGATCAAAACAGGCACAATTAATGAGAGTTTCTAGAAGCTGATGCTATGTAAATGCAATGTACAACAAAGGTGAAATTTTAATACTGTAGCTAGGTAATGATTGGAACATTCTACCAATGGAATGGGAATTCTGCATTGCCTGGAGTCTTTAAATAGAAATGGAAATATTTCTGAAAGATATGTTGCATTTCAAATGTAAGCTATGGGATGGCTACTTGGCTGAAGTTGAGGTGAAGTTCACTGGCTGGCACTGTACAAGAGGTCACATCATGTGAAAAACAGTTTTCTTCCATCTGTTCAAGCTATAAATTGTGACACGTGATAATCAACCACAGCAACATAGGCCTCAACTCTCCAGAAGAAAAAGCTTAGCTTACTGAACAAAGCCTCTCAAATGCTTTTTACACATTGTGAAAAAGATTAATTGCTACAATTTTCCTCAGTTATTATATATACCAGAATATCCTTAGTTGTACCTGATTCTAGATGTCCTATTTTCATATGCCTGCAATTGCATAGTAAGAAATACATCCTTTGAACAGTAGTCTGAGTTATACAAAATAAAACTATATTTTAAAAAGTCCATGTGGCATTTCGTGTTCCAAGAAAATCATCACACAGTAGTATGGCAGAAATATGCAAATATAGTGCAGTGAGCTAACAACAGAGGAGGAGTGGCAAGATATGGAACTTTCACACACTGAAATGACTAATTGTGAATGCTTGACATTAAAATAAGGCCATTTGTTTCACCTCTTAAATACTGCTAGGAGCTGTCTGTAACTCATCAAACAAAAAGAAGTGAAAGATATTGAAATTGTACTAGAATTTTCAGGTAGTTTCCAGTCCCTTTAGTCTTCCTATCCTTCCATCCTCCAGCCAGCCCATCTACGTTGTAAGAATTATAGCCTGTCTTTGCAATGGCTCAAATGGAAGTACCAAGCAGGCAGAAAGCTACTTGCTATATGCTTGAATGGCTCTGAACAATTCAAAGACATCAACAAGTTTGCAGTTCTGGAAGAAAAAAAGGAAGTCTTTGTAGGTAATACCTGCTCAGTGGAAAGCAAAGAAAATGTGTAGACTTACACAGAGACCACCTATACTGAGAGAGGGATAACTTTGTTCAGAGAAATTGCAGTCTGGAAATATCACAACCAACCCCAGTCACAACCATCCCTAGAGAAAACCCATCCCTAGAGAAGACCAGCAGTACACCACTGGTCTGTCCTGATGCAAGCTGATGGGGTGTCATACATACATGAAACTCTGGGCTTATATGCCAAAACCCCTCCTCCTCCCCTGACCTGACCCCCTTCACTGACCACAAATATTTCAAAGCAATTCTGAATCTGCCAACTTACTGTTGAAGTAGACTAAGTGGCACCTGCAAACAAATGATGAGCCTTTACTCATTGGACAGATCAAAAAAAGAATTCACTGGCCTTTGAGAAGATTTTTTTTTTCAAACTGTCTAGCTCTTCAAGAAATAGCACATTGTGGGTACTGAAAGCAGTTATCACTGTTGAGGAGTTGGTGGGATTCACCATTTCCTCTGTACTTGCTGTGCTAGGAGTGCTTATATAATGATCCTAAACTGCTAATACAAACATTAAACCAAAAACACGAATATCAGTGCAATTCTTACACGTGTGGTCTCTTACCCTCTTGTGGCACATCCAGTTACTGGAGTCATACTGCTTTCTAATACACATTTTACATTCCAGTTCCTGAATACTGAGCATAAATAGAAGATAAAAATGCTAACTAGTCCTTAGTTTGGTTTTGCAAGCTATGGAACTACTACTGAGTGCAAGCTATTGCAGTGTTAATTCTCTCAGCCACTTTAATGACTTTGACACCACAGAGAATGAATACTTTCACTTGTCTTCCTGCCACAATTGCTGAGAGGCTGTAACCATTACATTAAAGGAAAAGTATATGCTTTATGTAATTGTACCTATAGAGAAATGCCTTTGCATCTTTGGTCTGGGAGAAAATACAACAAGGTGATGATGATAAAACCCATGGATGTCAGGCAGCATTCTGGTTATTAGCAATGACTTCACCAACAAAGACAAGTAAGGATAAAATCCACATCTATTTCTGATATTGGAAGCACTCTTTCTCAGCTCTGCATGAAGTGGTAATGGTGTAGATGAGATGCACCACAGATACATACTGTACACAAATGAAAGTTTCAGTAAATAGCAACAGATATCTCTTAAGCACTTCATCAGTGAAATTACTTCAGCCACAAGAAGTGGTAGAGTAATGTATCTGGAACACCACACAGAGAAAGACTAAGCATGTAAAAAGGTGCAGACAAATCATCTACTGGATGGTGCATGTAAAAATTCAGAGAATGATGGGGGGAAAATTATGAGAACAAAAAAAGCTAAAACCAGAAGCGTACAATATATGAAATAGGGCATGCAATCTGTGACAGTTTAACCTCTAAGTGACACATTTCTATCCCTGCATTTAGTGTCAACACAAACTTCACTAGCAGCATTTGTTCCTTTTAAAAAAAGACCACTCTGGAGACTAGGAGAGGATCTGTAGGGGAGAAAAGCTGAATTCATTGCCTAGAAAAAGTATGATACATCAGTGGATCTTTTAACTTTGATAGGCTCGCTTGGAACTAGAAAACAGAACAATAACTTTTCATTTTCTTACTATGCAAGAATTACCAAGAGAATGAGAAATATTTAATACTAGTAAAACAACATAAAATTTTCAGAATGGGAATAATTTTTTTCAACCAGATAGTATAAATTCTGTTTTACTGAATAGCATTTTCAATGAAATAATGAAATAATAATAGAGATTACACAACCAATGTCTAATTAAGCTATTATTGAAGCAATTCTATTTTTTATATGCTTAACCTTATTTTAACTCCATCTTTCTTAAGTAGCCTTCATGCTCTGTGCCTGCTTTTACTCTCTTTTAGGGCAAGGTATTTTCCTAGAGAAGAACCTTCTATAGAAGCACACGACATTACTCACCTACTTTATTTATTTTCTGACAAAATCCAACAACCCCATTCAGGATCAGGGACCCACTTTTGCTACTAACTGACCAGGATGTCACAATTTTTATCTGAGATGGACGTGCTGTTAGTGCCTGAACATTGTATGATGAACTTAGCTCTCATCAGTTACACTGTCTGACAAAGGTACAAGATAAAGAGGAAGTTTTCATGCCCGGTCTCCTTTCACAATCTGTTGTGTTCAAACTGTGGTGAGCAGCTCATGAGAAGCCCAATATTTAATGCACTGGGTCTAACTGCACTGGGCAAGAGATTTATAAAGTGACATGGTGTGCACAGTTTATTTGCTGTAAATATGTAGAGTGCAAAAAAAACCATGTTTGTTTTTTACTTCCACCAGTAAGAATTTCCTCAGTACAAAAAGAAATGAAGGCAGCCATAGAAAAATGGGAAGGTAGAGCAGAAATTGTATTTGCAGGGATATATAATCTAGAACTTTTGTCTGAAAATTATGAAAATAATGTATTATAGCAATTGGTAGTGAAACACCTAGATTCCAAAACATATTCTTTTGAAGTGTAGATAAAAAAGAAGGCAACAAAACATAATAATTGTAGGGTCTACTATGTGTAGATGTTTTAAGAAGCAGAAATTTAAAGTGCTGAAAAAGGTAGGAGGAGGCAAGTGGCCCAAGAACAAGGAGAATATATGCTCAATTAGGTAAGTTTAATGGATATTTTCTTTTCTGCTGTTTTCTTAATTTAATTGATATATCTTATTTTTAGAAATGATATCACATTAGCCATGTAAAATCTGATAAACTAATGAAGTACAATTTCCTTCTAGTTTTAATGTCACTTGTTATTTCTCTGTATTTGCAAGACACTGCTTAGTTTGCCATGCTCATTAAACACATACTATCTTTGTACCCAGAAGAACTCATAATTGCTGGCTGACACACTACCATTTAGCCAATTGCTGGCCAAAACACCAGGACTTGGCAAGCAAGTTATTCTGTTCCAAAGACACACAGGTATACTTCAGTTCCTTAAAATATTGGTATTGGTGTTCTTACATTATTCAGTGTAAAACAGGAAAAGTGTAGAATTTTCACACTGATACACGGTTGCAGATTTGACATTTGTAAAACTGTATTTATATATTCTCTGCATTCTTCTGTCCTATTACTGTTAGAGTGGCTTGAGGAATCCTTTTCATTTCTCATGTCATAAACTATTCCCAGGATAATTTCTGGTCTCAGGTAAAAAGGTGTAAGCTGGTACTATATTGAAACCTCAATGCCAGTGTTTAAACTGGATATAAAGTAACCTAAAAAAGAGAGGTTCTCTCAGTGTTTCCTTAGAAATGTGAAACTCATCTCACTAATACCAAGACTTATTTTTTTTTTAATTACTGCTATTGAAAATAGTAAACTAAGATAGAGACTCTGAAGTATAAATGTAGTAAATATAAAAATATGACAAAAAAAACAAAAAAACAAAAAAAAACCAAAAAAAAACCAAACCCAAAAGCCCCCCAGATGCGTTGCTACATGGATAAAAAGATTCTGCAAATAGAATTCACCCATCTTCAAGATGATTATAAAAATGCTGCAGGTTCTTCAGGTCTGATGACCTGCTTCACTTCCAGAGAACGTAAAACCAGACTTTTTCCAGCATTCCAAATAAATCTGAGTCCAGTTAACAATATATGCCTACTCTAGAAGAAGACTGGATTTGTACTAATTCATTACTGTGCTCTCATTCAAACTTGAACACATTTCTAACAATGGGCTATAAAATACTTGGTGTTTGTCCATGACACCAATTATTACTACTGGCGTAATTAACCCTGCCTCTCACAGTAAATCACCTTGACTGCCAACAAATAGTATATTTATCTTCATTATTGTCCTACATGGAAGTCTTGCCTTTATGCTATGCAGCACCAGCGGATACCACATTTGGCTCCAGAATGGAGGGAAACCCAGGTCTAACAGCCCGGAGGCTCGAGGTGCCCGTGGCACCAGGTGCTGAGGAAGGAGCTCAGGAACACCCGCCTGTCGTGTCGGGGCTGCACAACTGGCAGCAAACCAGCCAGCCAGAACGGATCAGGTAAATCAGAGCACAACTGTCTGGGCAAGGAACTCTTTTTAACTCTACATTCCAGCCACGTGAAACCTGGAGATCTTTATAGTTTTGTATTTTCAGCTACCTCATGCGTTTTCATTACAAATAGAATTACAGACAGTACCAATAATTTTTACTCAAATGAGAAAGAAAAGAGGGGATGCTAGACTAATTTATTTCCTTTTGTTTGCATGTCTTTTTCTATGATTATTTTAACAAATGAGCTTACTAGCGACAATGTTTGGTAAAATAATAAAGCAAATATTGCTAAATATTGTGATTATTCATAGGACAACATTTAAGTTATGTTTCTCCAATTGAAAAGAGAAATGTCTTGCATGACCTACATACCCATTCAAAAAATGCCTGAATATTCAAAAAGCTCTGCTTTTGAATGAATTACAGACAAAAAATTATGCATAGATATTATTCAGCAAACGGTTTGAACATACACATCAGAAAACCTAGTTTGTTTGGAAAACTTGCAAACACAAACTGAAGCGAAGAAATTATTCATTATGAATTATTTGCTCAGCATCTGCCTTACTTCCTCATGTTAATTGCCTTTGCTAAACCACATTTTCTCCCTTTCAGTATGTAAATTTAAATGATTTTGCATTTTCTTTGAATATCCAGTAAATGCAACTTGCATTACCTTATCACTTGTATCTTTTTTGTCAGCCTAATTATACTAGAGTTTATATAATTTTAAAATTTGGCATACCAACATCTTGTAGATTGAGACCTCTTCCTCTGGATTTTGAGTATTGCTTGGCATTAAAAAAAAAAAAAAAAATTAAAACCAGAAAGATCTTGTAAGTTATGTATTAATTCCCACTGTGTTTGTATACATTGAAAAATATAAAAAATCTAGGGTTTTTCTGGTTTGGTTTTGTTTTATTTGGTGTTTGGTTGGATGGTTGTTGTTTTTTTCTATCACAAAACTTCTAATGTGATTATTATAAATCTAGGACATGACCCACGATTGATTTGAATTTCCACAGAGAATATTAGTGATTTTTCAGAGCCTGCAGCTGACCTTCCCCTACAGTAACTGGGCAACACATCACTGTGTCCTTTTTTGATTCCATCAGGTACCACTCCAGTTGTATGTAATTATTCTTTCTACAAATACAAGCTTATACACCAGGCAGTTTGATTTCCCCTAAAAATAGTTCTTGTTTTTCACTGAATTTTCTGACTTTTGTATTCTTTGACCACTGACTCCCGTTGTCCCTCCCAGAGACATGGCAAGAAAATGTGCACATTTATTTCATGCCTGGTCTTTGCAAGAACTTCATGCCACCTTTGGAAATAGAGGTGTCTTGTCAAAACCTGTGCTGGTCTAGAAATTAAACACAAGTTTAATCCCTCAGGCCTGTTAACAGAAATGCTCCCCCCAGCCAAATCTGTCCTACTGGGTCAATGAGAACCTCGGGATCAGTTCAACATTATCAGCACAAGTACTTGGTTACAAAGACAGATCTGCAGAAAGCACTTCTAGAGCGCTATAATTAGAAGCCAGACTTTTCAGTAGTACAAACACACCCTTTTCTGAAGGCACAAACCTTTCTCTTTAGGATTCCATCTTTGACGTACCACAAAATATATAATCCCAGAAATTTGTTTTTTTCCATTTTATACTGAGGCTAGAACAAAATGTGTTAGCATGGACAGCACAGCTACCTAAAAGCATATTTATTCACTTATTCCTGCTGTGGGCAGAAACCTGGCTGAATACTTACACTAAGCGTTTGGCAATAGCCATCAGTACATTGGCAAAGCACAGCAGGCAGATGTTATTGCCTGCACCATCTCTACTGAAAACTCAAATTTCCTGGCATCTTAATGTATTACAACATGGAAAAAGGAATTGTGAGATACTTTTATGATATAGTAGGGTTTTGGATCAGTATCAATTTTGGCTGATGCATGCAATACAGGCACTTGTGGATCATAACAGAATTTCTGGCTTAAGAAGTTCCCCAGTACATGATATAGAAATCTCAGCGCTATTTTTTGTTCCTGATCCATCTACACTTCTTTTCCATAATACACCAGGCCTGTGCTGTCAAGTGACATCTGGAATGAATGACACCAATAAAATTTGGGACTTGATCTTAAGCAACTCTTTTTTGTAATTTGCTGTAATACACCTTTAGGCAACAAAACACATCTATAGTATTTTCCTCTCTACAGGATGTGTTGTCCTGTATGCTTTAGCAGCTCAGTGAGCTGAGCCGATTCAAATGAGCCTTGAAATGTTAAATATAGCTTCTAATATCAAAGGTTCTCATATCAAATAAATTTCTTCCTGTGGATTCTAGGGAGATTAAGCACTCAAGCAGGGACTAAAATGTCCACTACTAACAGCAAATATCTCAGCACTGGCTATTTCACTATCTCTTAATTGAAGGAATGGCTGGAAAATTCATCTGCAGCAAGTCTTTATTTGTAAACCAGGTGCAAGGGGCATAAGGATTAGATACATATTGGCAAAGAGTGAATTCTAGATGTTGAGTAATGGTGTGACAGTGTCACCGAAGCATTCATCTTCAATCTTGGGATGATGTTGTCTTTGCAACTGGTGTACAAATCTACTTTTGAGTCAGACAATATCCATTTAAGTCTTTACAAGAGAAGAATTAATGACATGGTTTCATAATTTTTGGCTATTCCTTTAGTTGTGTACCAATATTTCTCTTCTACTGAGAGCCTATCAGCAGGCTAATGTCTGCATGGATTAAATAGTAATGCTTCACTTTGCACAGACTCCTCACTTCTAGAAGGAAACCTAGGGTGCTCTCAAAGGAGTGGTAAGAAAGATCCCTAATAGTTTACTTCAAATTGCTCTGCAACACTTGACTACAAACCAGATGCCACTGCTTTAAGCTGTAGGACAGCTAAACTTTCTTTGTACTCCCTCTGTCCACAGAACTTCCACAGCACTTGTACAGATTGAGTGGATAAAAAAAGAGAGAAAAATCTTTTACTTGACTAATATAAAGTTTTAAAGGATTTCTTTTCTTTATCTTTTATTTTGTTTTGGTTCTTTAATTTCGTGTTCTTTTTTACAGATAAAAAAACGCTTCCTATTTCATCTCAGAAATGTTTTCTGATGTGTCAGCTATGGTTTTTCCCTGTCATGAAAATCTATATAAAAAGGCACTTTTATAAAGCCTTGTTTTCTCTATGGTCTAACCTTTTCCAAAGCAGAGGCCCATAACAGTTGAATATGATAACTTCTCTTTTGGTCAAAGAAAAGAGATCAGTGCATATATACACCTTTTTATACTAGAATTGATTTTAAAGGACAGCTTTTCATATTATATAAGTTAAGAACAGCAATGGCCCTATTTGAAAGCAAGAAAAAATACAGAATTCTCTTTAAATACTGGAACAGTATGAGGAGGGGGCAATAATTTGAACATGTAATATGCTTGTGCATATATATGCTTCTCAATTATAAAACAAAAGAGAAGGAATGTTAAACCCTGTATCCTGGATGGGGTTTTATAACATCAAGAAATAAATCCATATGCAAATGACAATACTGTGTAATATTAACACATGGAGATATGGTCCAGAGATTTTTCTTTTTTTTTTTTTTTTTTTTTTAACCAAATAATTTGTTGGTACCTGGCAAAGACTGAGTTACAAGAATGGAAAGGAAGGAGAGGAGAAGGACAGGACCAATGTTGCTCTGCAGTTCATAACTTAAGTGTTGTTTGTGAGAAGTAGTGCTTTTACAAGTTGATTGAAAAATATTATTTCACTTGAAAAGTCACACAAAATTCTGTAGAAAAACCAGCAGCATGTTACTAGGGACTCATAAATACTTCATTGAAAAAGTGTACCAACCAATAACTAGTCTGATCTAGTTGAAGATGTCCCTCTTATTGCAGGGTGAGGGGGGACCAGATGACCTTTAAGGTTCCTTTCCAACCCAAACTATTTGATGATTCTATGAGCTAACCAGAGAATAATTTTTAACTTTGTGAACAAAATCACTGAGAAAGCCTCTAGCTACATCCAAACGAGATGCTTCATGAAAAAAAACAGTGTAGTTATTAGGTCAAAAGCTTAAAGAGATAAACCAGCTATTTGTTATTTCACCAATTAAAAGTAATCAGCGAGTGGTAATTACACAGCCTAACAAAATAGCTCTCATTTTTGCTGCTCATTATAAACTATCTGTCCTTCAGATGCTTCATACTGTTAATGTATTAAAAATACACTAGGTTTGACAAAAAGTTTTAATCACCTTTAAAAAAGTAACACACCAAAATTTTAGAAGTAATGGCAGGCATGGAACTGTTCAGGAACTGTTAGCTTACCTCCAAATAATTTTGCAAGATGCTTAAACCATATATTCTGATCTATGAAATCTTGCACAGTCTGCACATGATGTTAACATTGTTTTCTGTCCTAGTTCATGGACATCAGTTGGTGTTTTCTGCATATTCCATACAGCTGGGCCTTGGTATTATCAAAACATATCGAGAAACAACCCCCACACAGATGGTATTCACACCACTGACTCGAACTTAAGTAACTATAGGAACATGAGCTATACTGTGGGGAAGAGAAAAAGGCATCTCATTTACATGATCCAGATGTATTGCTGAGTTTTTATTACCTTCACTGGGAGTCCTCTGAAAACTCTACAGAAGGCAACATGTTAAAAACCTCCTCTTTTCAGTGAGGAGAAGATCAACAAGAGGAATATTTGCTCTTCACTTTATTTTTATTTTTTTTTTACTTTGAGGCAGGGTTTTTCGTTGTTTTTTGAGGGTTGTTTCTTACAGGGAAGATAAGGAATGCCCTAAGGAACATACTACAGCAATGCAATTTACATAAACACTTGAAAGAAGTTTCATAGATTGAGGGTGCAAAACTATGAAGAAGGAACAGAGCAGGCAGTTGTATATTTTTGATAAATCTTTCACTCAGAAGATTCCCAAAGCCCAACACAAACTCTACACATCATCAAGAACTGTTGCCTCTAGGATAATCACTTAAAATAATCCATTTAAAGGAACTTAGCACCATGTTCCCAATGACAGATTACTAATACAGTAAAAGAAATCCTCAAAATTTCTTTCAGGTGATGGTAGACTTGACAAAAATGGTAATGGATTTTTGGCCAAGAAATTCAATATAAAGGCAAATATAGAAGAGATGTGTTAGTCAAACATAAGTTATTGGACTCCGTACAGAGTAAATGGATGAAATTATATGATATGGTATAGAGAAGGTCAGATTACAAAATCTAATGATCCCCTGTGGCCTTAAAGCCTGTGATTCTGTGAAACCCTACTCTTGCCGGAAGTCTGTAATTCATGTACTATTATTGACTTATTTATTACAGATCATACACAGTAATAACACCTATGCATGATTTTCCATCAAATTTGTCCATGAATTATGGCAGAAAAAATGTTTCTAAGTACAATTCGGACTTGCATGTTTTTAATTTCATGGTGAGATTAAGGCCTAAGGAGGAGAACAAAGATACTGATTTCCTAAAGTGAAAGCATAAAGCAACCTCCTTTGTTGGCTGTTGCCCAACACTGTGCAGCTTCTCTGTAGCAGAAGAGGGCTCTGAGAAGTCCCAGGTACTGTTACTGTAGTACCCCAAAAAATCTCACTGGAGATGCATTGGTGCTATCACTGGGAATTTTGGTGAGAAAAACCCCATTAGTCTGTTGACTCATAATGATTTACAGATAATGTTAATGTAAATCAAACAAATCTTTACAGAGAATCCAAGCAGTGCAATACAGTGTGACCACAATTCAGGGAGGTCACACATTTCTGATTCTGAATCCTGAATCTGTAAAATGGACATTTTGTACTTCATAATGAAGCAGCTGCCTTTTTGTTTTCAAGCATCATTTAAAAAATAAGAGAAGTAGATAATTACTGTATTAATTACCATAGAGCACTAACCATGAAGTATTACATCTTAGTAAAGCCTCGTGTCCTACTTTTCCGCATTTCATTTAATATGCACATATAAAAACCTGGTGTCTAAAGAAATCTGCATGTCACTTAAACTTGTAATACCAAATCTTAATTTTGGATAAGAGCAAAATGAAATTAAAAATCCATGAGAATATGTAAGAGAAAATGTTGCATTTATATCATGTACACCTGTCTGCTCTTACAAGTATTTCAGGTGCTGAGTTTCAACTGCTTTCCCTCATTATCGGTTTTTCAAAATAAAATCTGAAATATACCCAAAGCTGCTCCCCAGTACACAATTGCTATTCATATGACATTTCCTACTTTTTACTAATATTAATTCCAGTATGATATTTGGAGAAAAGCCCCCTTGAGATATAGGCTAAAAATATATGTAATACACTTACTGTAATAAAATGAGTAAAACTCTTTTCACTTCTAAATATTTTTATCTTCTGTAGCAAATGTCCACACTCAGTAATATTCATGTCATTATTTGACCAGTAACTATTATTTTAGCAGACAACAGGTCCAAGAAATTTTTTTTTGGTCCTATTTGCAAACATCACATAAAAAGTGGATTTTGGTTAAAAGTAAGTCTTTGCCAGACATACCACCCTACTACTGTATCAGTTTATGGTTTGGTTTCTTTAAAATGTTGCTTGCTTTGCTTAGTCCTTGCCTATTTACTATGGGTTGTTTAAAGCATTTAACAAATTGGACTTGTGTGATATGTCAGAGCTGTCTGACATGATAATTAAACCTATCTAAATGGCCACTAAAGCTTGAATTGCAAGTAACTAACAGAAACACACAGTTAGCATACGAATGTAGTTACATTTGTATCAGATTACACCAAAAGACTTGCACACACAGTGAAGTCAAAGAAAAGTAGGAATTTTAAAATGTTTACCAATCTGTTAGCCAAAGAGAAGTTACTATTTTAAAAGTAGTTATTTTCTCCTGGAGTATTCTGAGTAATGCCATATTACAATAAAACAAATTAATTTGTAAAATATTCTAACCTCTAGCAAATGGACTAAATTGTTTCCCAAACAACTGGTCAATAGCTTGATATCCCATTTAGCTGGCATTTCTGAAGGACTGACTGCTCAGGTATTTCTTTCATATGTTGAGTGTGGCAATTGGTAACCATTTGACTAGATAGACTAAAAAATACAGAGATGAAGCATTAACATATTTAGCTTCATAATTCAATACATCTTTTTAATTAGCTGTCAATGAAAACAGGCAAGGTAAGGTCTGCTTCTGAAACAGCGTTTTCAATCAGGTCAGCAAATATTATTTGATAATGTTGGCAACCTTGTGGGCATATAAGTCTTTTTGCCAGATCCTGAAGCACCTACAGCTAAAAATGCTCATTGTCCCAAAGATATCATCCCTTCTTCCAATCCATGAGGAGTCTATATCTCACCGACTAAGCTGGCCACACAGTTCCAAAGGAATTAATGAGCAGATTGTCTTTAAAAACCTTTCAGAACTACAGAGGTGAGTACAGATGTGTGATAAACCTGCAGTCAAGTGGGAGACTGCCTAGAAGAAAAACTGACCAACCCAGACTGTAACCATAATGAGAAGTAAACTACTTCATGATCCCCCTGTGGCAGAGAGGCTGCAGCCAGGAAGCAGTGACAAACAATTCAAAGTTTCTTAGAGCCTCCTGCATTCCTGTTCTTAGCCAAAGCAAACCTGTTGAAATGATCTGAGCCACAGTACAGACACATCCTAAAGCACGTGCAAGCTCTTTGGAAAGTGTCTTTACATTTTATTCAAAGACAGGTTATGCCTGGGAAATAATGGACACCTGTGTACCCTGTCACATTTTTACCTGAAGAGAAAATTGTAACAGGACAATGCTACTGAACTTCTTTATGGGATAATCTGTTCTGATTTCTGAAATCCTACCAGGTATTTCTGCTTTTCAGGAATAAATTGTCTAGGTAAATGAAATGATAGAAAATAGTGCTGAACAGCATTCCAACTCTAGGAGTAAAGTAAGAGGAAGTCCAAATCGAGCCATGCAGTCCCTCTCCCCCTCTCTTAGGTACAAATGAAGTGTTCAAGGATGCTCACAAAATGCCACTGAGTTCAAGCCCTAGCAGTACCTCTGCTATAGGTTTCTGAAGGAGATAGCAAGGATCTTGGTCTTAGTTTTAACTAAGACTTTGAGCTTTGACTGTGTATTTACTATTTAGAACACCTGAAAGTACAGGAGAATAAGAAGAGGGAAGGGCATAAAGGAAAAGAATGTCTGATACCCTGAGGCTTTCTTCTCCAGTGGACTGCTAACACTCATTGATCTTTGGTGGTTTATACACCTTATTTCTTGTTGAAGTCTAGTGCCAGGAATATTTTTGGTCCAAATCTTCCTGAGAACGTTATTCCAGAGAAAATGGATACTCCATGGAATCTCATCTCAATAAGTTAAGATGTTAAATAAAGCACCAAAAATCTTAATCAAAGTTATGAGTATCAATAAGAAGTGTAGTAGTGAATAGATTAGCTGCTGAACAAAACTTTTCTATGATTAATTATATTATAGAGCTGTAATTTGGTTCCTCTAAATCTTTAACTTCAAATATCTATACTAATTAGTTGCCAACCTACAACATGAGATAATGAAATAAAGATATTTTAAATGTGCCCTTACAAGTGCATTTTTGCAGCATGTTAAGAGACAAGAGGAATTCTAATTTTTTAAAAGGATATATTACTGTATCATTATGTACACATGCCAAATAAGAGATTTTCCACAATAGTGTTCAACTACTAAATCCACAGGCATTTGGAAATCAAAGAAAATATCATCTATTTGATAAAGGCTGTTATGGGTTAAGCTTATAGCAAACTTGGAGACATCACACCTTTCTCCATCACATTTTCACCTGCTCATGTGGTGCACACTTCTGCTTTCATGGAAAATTCCTTTGGGTCTTCTTAGTGTAAAGCTGTCACTGCTTGCAGCAAAATTTGCAGACCAAGCAGTGAACAGAGAATATTTTCATTTGATTGCTAAGCCAGAGAAATATCTACAGCATTTTTCAAAGTTCATGAAAGAGAACATCACTTTTCTGTTAGCTTTGTTCAACCTGGGAACAAGATACAACCTTTTTGCTTTTATGAATTTGTCTTTTTCTGAATTTGTTTTAAAAAGCTGCAGTTCTTAGGTTCCAAATTTACAAGAAAGTAATTCTTGCAGTGTTCTCCATGAAAGCTGAAGACAGTATTACGAAGCATTACACAGATGAAGGTGGTATTATTTATATTTCTGAAAGCAGTGATGACAGACAAAGCATAGCTTGGTTTATAAATCAACCCCACATTTTCCTGTCCGCTGTGCAGTTTTCCACCCACAGCTTAGCCTCCAAATAGCCTGAACTTTGAGGACATCATGGTGAAATGAGAAACTTGCTGTCTCCTATAGAGAAGAAACAAGGCCACCAAGGAATAGGAGAATATCTGTTTATCCCACTTTATGTAGCCTAAATTGTGGAAAAATATTATATTATTACTAAAAATATAATACAATTATGTTAATAATACAATTATACTACAATAATGACACAAATAATACAATTATAATACAAATAATAATACAATGTGTATACTACCATTATAATAATGGTACTATAATTTGTTGTTACTATTCGGAGTGTATCTGTGAGGAATCTAGCCAGTATCACAGATAAAATAATCAAAGAAAATACTAAATGCAAAATCTGCTGTACAAAAGCAAAGAATGAGTTGGAGCAGCTGCAAAAGCTTATTATAAATACTTGCCAGAGTTGTTCAGCTAGCACAGTGTTTGCCAGCTGGAGTGCAGTTGTTCTGAGATGGAGGTGAGATATCCCTCCTCTCGATGTGGAGAAACAATGCAGCTAAGTGAGCATCAGTGCTCCAAATGGTATAGTATTTTACTGCTGAAATGATTCTCAGAGGCAGAAACAAGTTAGACCACTTTATGGAAGTACTGCCAGTGTGGAGCAAACCGATAAAGTTTAGTCCTCTGTCACTTCAATCTCTCTATAAAAATTATCAGTTCTTGGGTTCTTTTTTATCCCTTTGATGAGTGCCAGTTACAGATGTGTGGTCAGGATGCTATCTGGGTATAACCTGCAGAATTTTCTCCTGCTTCTGCCAGGTGATTTAATAGCTGGGAAGTCTAGGTACCCCAAGCAGCTTCATTTATGTCAAGAAACTTCCCATTACATCGTGTTTAGCATTTACCTTGTTCAGTTGGCATGGAGAGTATTAGTTTGCAAAGTGATCAAAATTAGCATCATATGTATTAAAAAGGGAGATCCAAACATACATGATCATTTACAATAAGTGCAAGAGGGCTTTCTGGTAATTAGAACTGTCAGACACTGAGTTTGTTAGACTGAATGCATCCAGCCTGTTGGTCATTATGTTCTAATCCATCTGAATATGCTAAAAACACAACATGAACCTCATCTCACACAGACTTGCTGTTACACTGGTTAAACAGCACTAACCAAACTGTTTTACTTGAAGACTGATATAAAGCCCATGAGAGTCTGGCAATTGCATTCAGTGGGCATAACGTTCAATCCTTGATGAAACTGAGAACTTTATCCTCATATAATTAAATTACTTTACTTATGACCTCTCTTGAATCTATTATTTCTTAGATAATTTACATGTAACCACATATAGACCAGTTTTCCTTTGTTGCTTTCCTTTTCAGTTCTTTCAGATCCTATTTATTACTGCCTCCTCCTTCTGCTATCACTAGCGTCAGCAAAAAAAATAGTGTTTTCCCTGTAAAAAGAAATATTTATGGGCTTTCATATGCTTTTAGACACAATACACCACATCTCTTGTGCTCATTTTAGAAAAAGTTATTTTAGCAACTGTTTTTTTTATTAAATTAAATGCTGCAGTGTGGCAGTGTTTTACTATGAATTGCAGGTACTCAATTAGTCCATGTATTTGTGTCCACACAAAGGTGGCATCAGATTTTTTCATTACTTTTTTCCATGTCTGGTGAATTTGACCATCACTGTGCACATTCACACAGAATCATACAATGTTTGAGGTTGGTGGGGACCTCTGTAACTCATCCAGTCTGATCCCCTTGCTCAAGCAAGTCCACAAGATGTCCAGACAGCTTTTGAACATCTCTGAGGACAGAGACTCTACAACCTCTCTGGGCAACCTGCTACAGTGCTCCGTCACCCTCACAGTGAAGAAATGGTTCCTTGTGTCCTGACAGAGCCTTGTGTCTTTCTGTTCATGCCCACTACCTCTGATCCTGTCACTGGACACAGCTGATAGCAGCCCAGCTCCATTTTCCTTGCACCCTCCTTTCAGGTATTTGTGGACATTGATGAAATTCCTCCCTGAGCGATCTCTTCTCTAGGCTGAACAGTCCCAGCTCTCAGCCTTTCCTCACGTGAGAGATGCTCCAAGTCCCTTCATTCCCCCCTGTGGCCCTTGGCTCCAGACCTCTTGTACCAGGGAGCCCAGACCTGGACATGATGCTCCAGATACTGCAAGAATCAAGTCTGGGAAACATTTATCCACAATGAAAGAAAAACTACAGCATGATGTAAAAGAATTATGAGAACTGATAGGTGGTTTTTTTTCTAAAAAAAGTAAAGACTTTCTGCATACCAGCAACACTAAATGAAGGGAATGAGATTCCAGGTTCATAACTGAGTAGATACAAATGACTTTCTGCACTCTCTAAATAATAGAATTGTAAGCACGTCTGCTGTGGAGAGTATGAAATATGGCAAATCATCCATTAATAAGTATCTATTTTCCTTGACAAATGACTAATTATTCAGCAGAGTAATTTAATGTTCTGTATTAAGCTAAGAGGCACATGGATTTAAATACCCACATCAATGGGCTCTGTTCATTATTCCCTGCTCACTTCCACCAAAACATTCACAAACCTCAGCGGGGAACTTTCCTCAGAAGATCAGCTAATAGCTTATTCTATCCTGCAAATGAGCATTTAAAACTTTAAAGTTTATTTTTATCTATCAAGCCAAAAAACTGTCTTTCTCTGCTTCTGTTAATCCTCTCTGCCCGTGTACTTTACCTCTATCTATATGCCAAGATGGAACTCCAGCAATTTAATGAATGAAAATATCACAGTTTAAGGCAAAGCAAAATTGTAGTCTTTAATGATGAGATTGAAATAAAAGCAATGAGAAGCACTTATGTTTCAAGTAAAGCTGGAGACTGAAATTTTAAGACTTGTGAAAACACTTCAAAAGAAAGTAGTCACAGCCATAAAACAACTAGTAAAAAATAGTCTTTTAGGCTACCACACAGCAAGGCTGTAGGTGAGACAGTGGTTCTACTGTCCAGCAGGGACTGAACAGAGACACTACGTAGAAAGGTGACATTGCAGAGTAGATAAATGGCAAGTCTGCAGAGGTCTGCCACAAAATATTTGACAAAATACCTACCTTGAGAGTCTATGGTCCCAACCCTTTGCTTGACACCACAAGTATGAATCAGGATGAAATGAATTTAAGGAAAGGGCCAGGCAACAGTATGAGAGCAGGGTCAATGACAAAATATTTTATACTGTTGTATGAAAATAAAGTGAGGAGGATTTAAACATGAGAAGACACTGAACTGATCAACAGGTACCTCGCAAATGCGCTAGCTTAGAGAAATAGTGAACTTATAAAATAAGCAGCTGAACTTCTCACAAGGCATACTATTTATCATGAAAAAAATGGGAGAAATGGGGGCTAAAAATACAGCTGTCTTTGACATTAAGACAAGCAAAGCCTGCATCAATAACAAATAACTAACATAGCAACTGAAGGACAGTATATTCATCAAACAACAAAACAAGTACAGTGTGATAGGGTCAAACATCTCTAATCTCCAATTTACTGTAGGAAATGAAGAAGCATTCAGTTGGAACATGCAGAGATCATATTCCATGTACTCAAGCACATTAAATTTCAGTGGAATTAGCTATGAATCTGACCTAGGAAAAAAATATCGTTGGCATATAGTGACAAAATATCGATATTTACATCCTAATTTATTATTATTATTTTGTTTGAACCTAATGTCAAGTTCTGTTTAAATACTGTAGATACTGGATCTTAATAACCATAGGATTTTGACCATGACTGGGATTACTAGGCAATGCCACCCCTAGCATGGGACAAGGAGAAGGAAAGGCTATTAACAGGCTAATAAAACTTTTCTCTTAAGCCTTTTTCTGGTTTTAGCCATTTATTTGTGTGTATCTGCATCAATGTTTTTACGTGTTTATACTTAGCAAAACAATGCAGCAACAAAACCTCTCACATCTAGAGAAGTGTGTGCAGCAGTGCTGTGCCTTAAGGCTAGATTCAGTAAAGTACTTCCACACCTAATTGGTAAGGTTTTCACTAGGCAGGGCTGCAGAGGTTACCCTTGGGCCAGGCACAGGCATGACCACGTTTAGCATGATCCTCACTGTGTTTCTGCGCTCTCCCAGACAACTGCTGCACACAGCTGAGGTGACAGCAGTGGCCAAAGACAACTCCCAGCCTGTTCTGGATAGAAGAAAATCTAGCTTTATGCATGAGATGATGGCATGCCAAATTCTGCCCCATTTTCTTTACCATGAAGGACCCTATCCTCACACAATGCCACCTTTTTATCAAATAAGGTTTTAAAAATGTCTTACAGCAAGTAAAGCGATGGTATTGTTGTAGTCATGGCGATGTAAGCATACAATTAAAGTTTGAACGAGAGTTATTATCTTCATCTAACAGATTTAAGTGAGACCAAAAAACCCCAATACAATAAAAACACCAAAACCAGATTCTTTTCATGTCTTAAGGTTTGTCAGGAGGCAGGACAAGCATCACTACTCCTACCACCTTCCAGTGGGCTACGTATGAATATGTAAGGCTCGAGGAAGCCAAACAGACCAACCCCAAATCATCACCCCTTTGCCCCTTTCAAATGATTACACAGCATCAGCTCTGATCACCTCCAGCTCAGTGACGAGCACGCATTAAGCCCACTTATGCAGACTGTGTGAAGTATGATTATGCTGCAAGGTTATATGAAATGTAGGGATCAATGTATGGCAAGGCTCCACATCAAGGTTTAAACATTCTCTTGACAGTTGCAAGGATTTGGGGTTTTAATTTTTTTTCTCATTTTTTAAGGTAAAGATAATTTAAATACGGTTGCTTATCATCAGAGCATACCATCCTAACAAAAGCATGGGGAAATGTAATGCTTTCCAAGACATTCCATCTAGCCTACCTGAAAGGCAACAAAATACACTTTCATTTTAGCTGCAACTGGTCAGTCTGGCAGCTGGGAAGATGAGTCTGCAAGGAGGGAGCATCTCCCACCGCTCAGGGATGCCCAGGGAAATTCTGTAGCTGGCAGTGGGACTGTAGGGAACACACCTGAACTCTCAGACTCTGGGCAGCTCAGCACTCAGTCACTGCTACTTCTGAGCATCACTCAGGTCCCAGCAGGCATCCAGAGACAAAGAATTGTAAAAACAACTGACACAACCTGCAAGGTTTTGCGTAATCTGAACGTGGGTTTTCAGGAAAGCATTTTTCAATTTATATTCCAGTTCATGACTGGATTTAGGGCTTCAGTTCTTTTTTTTTTTTTTTTTTAATGAATGACATTTCTCACCCAGTCCCTCTCACAACCAATAACTGTTGTTGCTTTGGTAAACTGCAGTTCCCCCTTAATGCCATTAATACATTTTAGGGGAATGATTTAAATGACAAAATGCTTATTTGTAACAACAAAAGGAAAGATACAATGTAAGCTAAGCTTTAATAACTAAAAAGATTTTTAATTAAAATTGCTTTCCATTCTGGGGCTAGTTCTATTTAACCAGCTTCCCGAAGGAAGCTATTGCCTGGAGTTTTCATTTTCCCACAACACGGCTGCAGAAAAGGTTTTATTCTGGTGAATGAAGGACTGTACAAGAACAAGGACAAAGCTCACTTAAACTAACAGTGGAGCCATGGCAAAAGTCATAACCTTCTGCTCTCTTAGGGGAAGTACACTTTCTGAATATAATCTGTCTAATTACGCCTAGTATGCAAAATGCAGTTTTATATCTGCAGCTCAAATAGATTTCAGTATTACCACTGAATACTAATCTCTGATGCAAAAAACGTACAGCTCCCTCAAGGCATTTCAAAAATCTTGATTATTTAATCAGTGCTCTTGATTTATAAGGCGAGCTGGTTGATGACTACCAAAATGTGACATATTGGACACTATCCAGATGGAATGACAGTTTTCATTTGAGGTTAAAGAGGTAAAACTCTACAAGAGAGGTTTTCCTATCCTGGATGAGAATTATACCAAATGATAAATAAAACCTGGCAGTTTGGCTTGCACATAATATTAAAACAGAAACTTCACTGAACTGTCAGTAGTAAAATGAAGTAATCAACTTTCTTTCTGGTTATTCTCCATTTCTACTATGGACTTCTTATTTATGCAATGTCTTCCATCTTAATATCCTCTTATCTTTTTAAATTGAACTACTTTACTTTTTTTTACAAATATATAAGCAGTGAGTACTGCCTTTTCAGAAGTACTGATTTCCCAAGCAGCTGGATGAAAAATTTGATGAGTTCAGTTTCTTTCCCCCATGACTACATATGTGAAAATAATTTCAGATCTACATTTTTATATATATGCTTAAGTATATATGAAAATAATGTCATTACCTCTTCGAGAATGCAATGGATTTGTCAAGAGTTGTTTATGGTGCAGATGCACGTGACATTAATTTCCCAAGAGGTTTTACTACTTAGGTTGTTTTGGCAGTCCTATCTCTGTTTCTAATTCTCAACAGTGATGTTCTGTTGAAGGTTTCCATATAAAATTAGCAACAGGTTTCCTGTTAAGACTTTAAGGAGGAGAAAGCCCTGCCATTTCCACTGCCATGGGTAGCTCTGCACACCTCTGCTGGGCAAGGGGCAGGCTGCACCCCGTGTGCCAAACCACTCCTGGTGTAAAAGTGACAGTGTCACCTCTGCAAAGGTCTCACACCTAGGTTCTGGCCAGTTCTACAGGTGCATCTGAACCATGAAGGACTTCCTGAGTGGAAAGGCCCTCAGTTATAAATCTGGTGTAAAGCCACTGGGACACTTGACTAGTGTAAACTTCTCCACATCTTCTCTCCAACTATTTTTTTTTTTTTTTTTTTTTTTTTTAAAGAAGAAGAAGAAACCAAAAAAATCTTGGCAAATCATCTCATGAGAATTATCTCGTGCATGGAGCTTGCAGTTAACAGAACACCAAACAACATGGATGAGAAAATTATCTGGGTAAGTTCACATACCTGACAGCAGCAGGACACAGATGCGTTAGGTGAGGACAGAGGTAACAGAAATCTCAGGAAAATGCTTGGACTACTAGTTTTACTGTGTGATTAAGTGTGAATGGAAACTGAAAACCTAATTAATTTTAACTGCCATTAAACCAGCGACTATGAAAATCCTGTCTATGTTCAAAGATCTTTTCTATTTCTTTGCTGCAACCCTATACTGCTGAACCAGAAACACAATAGATGCTGAGAACTTCCTTTTTTTCCCTAGTTAATGGTGCAACTACAGGAGGAAAGATCATATAGACTTTCCATTCTTTAGAGAGGCTGGATTTCAAGAAATGTGTAGTATTTCTGAATCTGAACCTCATTATAGAGGTAGAAAGTAATCCTCTAGTATCACCCAGAAAATTTTGCTTCACAGCAATTACCAACAGTGACAGCAATACAGATACAAGATGTACCTGAAACATTACACACATGTAGATTTATTAGTTAAAACAACACTAAATTCTTGTTTTCAACTGTTCATTCCAGTCTGTTTCCTAAACACAGGGTAGTCTATTTGAATACATGTAGTAGGAAAACAGACTGCCCCTTTCCTGAATTTTTATATGCACCACATGTCATTAAAAACAAAGTAGCAAGAAACTGACTTTATTAGTGGGAAACCTGCAATTTTTTAGGATTACAAAAGGGCAATAACAGCTCAATTGCTAGGAAATTTGAATGTTTCTGAAAATATACTGCAAAATATCTATTAAATGTTGGGAGACATAATCTGCTTCCAAACAGAACCTTCTGATTTGCAAGGACAGAGAACTAAAATTTTATTCTTTCCATTTGTACACACCTCTGTCAGAATGAATAACCCCATTCGAAGGCAAGAAGTTCCATAGTACTTAACTATGTGGCCTCTAGCACATCATGCGGACTGAATTAATATTATCTTATATATTTAGGTACCAAAACCCCCTTATTTTTCTTAATTAGAAATACAGATTCAATGCTACTTGCCTAGGAAATATAATAAATTCTTATACTTTCTCTCTAAGCACGGATTGAACAGGGGTGTTTAAATCTCTGAAGTTGGCAGTGTTCACCAGTGAATTTGTTTACTAAGTGGAAAGAATGAGATGTTGTCGAAGAATGGAAAATAAAAGCTAGATTTCTTGGGAAGAAGGCATCTGTCTTTTTCTATTTGCAAATGCTGATGAGCAGGGTTTAAGAAGGGCTGATGTCATCCATCTTAATTAAAGAGTTAATTGCTTGTGTACCCTAATTTGCTTAGCTGATCTTAGTAGCACGAGAAATGTTTGCTTCCATGTCTTTTATTGACCACTATAATGACATCATCAGTAAGACTCAGGATTTATCATGCCTCAGCCTAAACTCATAACTTTAATAGCTTCTTACATGACAAAACTTTCAAGAGGGAAGGAATTCTTTACCATGGTACAGAATACTGAGAGGTCTGTTCAGACCCTGTTCAGAAATTGTTAAAATGTCTCAGTTCAGCTGTCATCGAAGTGTTACTTCAAAGTCTAGAGTCACGAAGATAAGTAAAAAGTAATTTTAAAGGCTAGTTCTCAGAAAATGTATATATGGAAATAGCATGAAACATCTAAAAATCACGTATCAAATAAGCAAGAGACTTACTACTATTCAATTTCTCACATCTGCAGTCATAGCCAAGTAAGCACTGACACAAAAACAGGCGAGGTTGACAGCATGTTCTATGGATTAAAGACCAAATTGGTTTAGTCATATGTCTTACAACACAAAGAGAGGAATATCACATCTAAAGAAAGACCAGTTAATTAAGTAGGAATTCTCTGAGTTATTTCTGTACAACGCCTTTGAACGTTTACTGCAAAACCTGATGGTATTTCCTAAAGATTCTTTGCAAGAACTAAATTACATTTTACATGAGGAAAATGGACTGTTCTGCTTTTTGATTAATCAGCTATGTGGTTCTTAAAAATTAAGTAAAACAATACATTACAAAACGTGCTGGTAATGAGTCTTCAGAAATTATCTACTTATGTTATGCTGGTTTCATGGGACCAATTTCTGTTGCTAATAACTCACATAACTTCCAAGAAGGGCCAGTACCAGCTCACAGAACCTCTTCTACAGCAGTCAGGGCACAGTGGCACTCAGCACTGTATGCAGGCAGCTTAGACCTGCCAGGAATCCCACCCTGGCTCAGGTACCCAGCTCATAATCTCTGCATTGCACTACAACTGACCACATCTGAAACCCTGATGTTACCACAAGACTGTTTAAACCACGTCTGAGCCTTCAAACCATGCCAGTGCTTGCTCTTACAAAATCTTAAAGATAGAGGACAGTGACCTGGGAAACAGTTTTAAGCAACTGCAACTTTTTAATTAATTTTAAATTTCTGTTGTTTTCTCATGCGTATACTTAAACTACAAAGTTATTTCTTAAAAACTTACATGAAAAGCTAAAATTGTTCTTGCATACAGTCTGTTGGACTAGTGACTGTCAATATTGAAAGCTACTTTACCTGATATTAAAATAAAAGCTAAGAAAAGAGAAAGTTATAGCATTTGGTTCAACAGAAGGACCTTGGAAAAGACTGAAACAAAATCTCTAGTGGCTTGTGGAGTATTTAGTTCAGCTGTTTACTAATAGCACCTCTATTTGCAAAGCTTATAAAACATCTTAAAATAACTTTAAAAAAGAAAGTTTTAAAAGTTCCACCTAACTAAAAACCCTGCTGTAGCTTGAAAAAAGAGAAAAAGTTCATAAGCACAACCTTCTTTTGAGATAGCCTATTTCTGAGTTACTATACTGTAATTTTTGTACACTACATGAGGCAATGGCTAGTGCAGCCCCTTACAGCATTACTAGTTACAAATAAATGAAGCAGACCGGCACATCCAAGTTATATCTTTGTCTGTGCCTAGAAACATAAACAGGGCTGATACCATCAGTTGAGGAATTGAGGAATTAAACCATCTGAAAGACTGATGTAAAGGATTGGACATGCTAGGAGAGATGGTACAAAGAGGCTGCTAAGAAACAGAACAACATTCAGAAGCAAAAGACCCACGATGGTTTGTGAATGGAGATAAGCATAACCACGAGAAAATGCTTCATCAACAGAAGATCCACAACAAAGCTGTGAATCTCAAGATAAGCAAAAATTGGTTTTGAAGAAAAAACCAGCATGCTAGGTAGGACTTCAAAGTCTAGAAAAGATCTAATAGACAGACATGGATAATTAAAAAAAAAAACAACAAAAGAAGAGAGAACAAAAAAGTTCATACAAAGCACAAGTTCACCTTACACTGTGTCCCCGCTAACTGTATGTGCCCTGCTCACCCTTTGATGCCAATACCATGGAACCATTTAGTGAAATATAATAGTCATATAATACCCATATACATATGTATAAAAATATATTATAATAATACTCATTAAAAGAATTAGTATTTCAACACCACAACAGCTCCACAGTTCCTCTCCTGTGCCTGCATCTTCACCCCGGTCTGTATCTCTAGCAGCACACCTGCAATTTACTTCTTGGCTGTAAGGCACAACAGCTACACCTTGCCCAGCTCTTTATCACACTGCTCCCATGCCTACCCACAGAATGCACAATTGCCTTTTCAGAAAGCCACACAAATCACTGTACCCTGGGTGGAAAGCCCACTCACTATTGCATTGCGAATCACAGAAAATAGGAGACAAATCATTCCAAGAAAAACAGAATAGGGAATGAAGTGTCGTATTGGTTCTAGGGTAGGAGATGTTATTACTACAAGAAATACTGGTTTGCTGAATTCAAAAACACCCACAAAAATTGTTTTTAAATGGGTTAAAGGAAAACAGGCAGATAAAGCAATAGCTGTATGCAAAATAAAATGCAGCATTCCTTGGTCTTACTTCGGAATCACTGATGCCAGGGGGATTTTTGCCACCAGCTTTACAGAACAGAACTAGCTATTAATGGACGAAAATAATTAGAAATTTTCTTCCTAGAAATCTCAAATAGTTTTGAATCCAGAGAAGATGTACAACACCATTAATCTACAGTAAAATAGGATGTTAGGCAGACGTGGAGTTTTAATGGTGCTAGGGAAGATGACAACTAAATTGGTCACCACACACTAACATATACCCAGTGTTAGATAAAAAAAGTAAAATGAAATTTTCACAGAATTTACTTTCTAATGTCTTAGCATGTGGGGTTTTTACTATGGTTAGCTGGATTTCCAAAATTTCATATTGAGAACTTACTCAGCATCTGACACACTGTGAAATTCTTGATCATGATTAATGGACTTCTAAACACCTACTTCAATCCCTCTGTGCTAATTATTTTGGTAGTCACTGAAAAACAACGTGATGTTTCAGTTCAGTACACAGTATGCCATGAAAACCAAATTCTGTTTACAGCAGGACCAGGTTTTCAGTGGTTTGATTTTTAGCCAGTCAGTTCCACAGAGAAGATTTTATATATAATTTCTAATGATATTACAAACTTCTCTAGTTGCCCTCAAGACCTGTTTTGTAGCAGATTATATTTGACATCTTAGTTTACAATCTCAGAAAAAGCTGAGAACAGAAACTGTCCTATTATAAAAAAAAAAAAAGCTTGGTAAATAAATCCCATTTCTATGGTGATGCGATACAAAAATGGCTGTGTTTGTACCTTCTTTGTCATTAATTGTAGATACCAATACCTAGAAGTACCTGCAAGGCAATTAGCACTGTAAAAGCCTAAATATCACCCTCTTGTAAACACAGAATGGAAATAAGTACACAGATTGGCCAAGTGCATGTTGGATTTGGAACAAGTATCTCAAAAATGTGAAACCTAATGGAGCCAATTTTCTAATGTGTGCTGCTGATAAGCAACAAAAGACTTCTCTTTTTTTATGGTACACCGTCAGGCCAGTACCACCCATCTCTCAAAAATGACATGTGGAGATCCTTTCTAATCAAAGCCATCACCATACTGGCAAATCCTAACAAAAGCAAACCTACACAAATGTCTGTATGTATGACTGTAAATGCTGAAACTGAGTCAGGTAGAACTTTTTTTGTCACTGGAGCCCAGATTTGCTTCATTTTATGGTATGCTTCACAGTGGCCATTGATAATTCTTTTCTCTCCTGTCTCCCCCAATCCTATAGTCACATGAATGGCTGAAGAGAAACACAGGTAAGGGCTGAGAGGAAAGAGGCTGATGGCACTGCCTATACACCACCAGCATATCTATCAAAAATCACATTTAAAACTCTCAAAGTTTACCTTCTATAAAAGGTAAACAAAACATTTGACCACTCCCCATCCCTTTTGGACATTCAAACCCGTTTTTATGTGGATTAAAATCTTCTGGAAAGGAACCACATCTAAAGATGGAGGTGTGTGTGACCTTTAGTATTTCACTGCATAGCCAAGATTTTTTTTCTTCTAGTATTTTTCTTCCTTTAACTATAACATATTGCTGCTCGTGGCCTTTGGAAAACTAGTGGATCATATGATGCTGGCTCTCCTTTCCATCTGCTAGCCTGTATCATAACTAAAATATATATATTAAATATTACTCTTCTATGAAACTAATTAGTACAGATGCTGCAAGAATTTCAAATCATCATAAAAGGTTTTGCGAGAGAGTGTCTCTACTAAAGTAAAGCTCATCTAGAAAACTGGAAATCCTTGTCTTTAAGGGTCTTTCATTAGTAGCATACAATAAACAATGATCACTGCTCTACTACAAGAGACAAACTAATGAATCAAACATTACAGATTTCATCACACTGGCTCATTTGCATTGAAGCCAGTTTCCAGTTCTGTCATGAATTTGCTTTTAAATGAGCCCCTGTGGATAGTGCTGCAATGTTTGAGTCATTAATTTGTTTCTCAGTGTACAGCAGTGCTCACTGTTCAGTATACAGTGAAATACTTTGAAAATATTTGCTTTAACAACCTATCTTTTTTTATGTGTAGCAAAAAATAATAACCCCAAAGCAGGAAATGCTGGCCATTTTGCAAAACAGCCCCTGCCAAATCTCCCAGTTGCTGCCCCAGCCCATCGTTATACTGCTGTGATATTATCTGGATTAAGTCTTCACAGCTTGCTTTCACATATTCTACAATTTCATAAAGCTTTGAGCCAACTCTTTGGGTTAGTATTACGATGCCCAATTCAGCTCCTGGGAAGTTAAAGGTGGCTTGAAGCCTTTGCTCTCTGATCCTTGGATCAGACCCAAAGAGTGTCTTAAATCAGGCTCCCAGGTGCTCAGTGACATTCTGCCATACACCCATACCTCCACATCACACAGAGTGCCTTGCTCAGCCAAGTCAGCTCTCTGAGAGCTTCAAAACTTTGGAACTGATTTTTGGTTTGTAACAGCTTGAATTTGGTGACCTTACAGTACACTGAAAGCACCATCTGTTTTGGAAGAATAAAGAGGCTTGTTCCCTAGCTGGTCAGTGCATGGAGACAAGTGGTTTGGTAATTGGCTGGGGAGTTGTCCAGCTCCTATCTGAACCTCACATTTTAAAGTTTATGTACTTGAATACAACACTAATTATACACATACAGCTTTGTTCTAGCAATCATTGCTCATGCTTAATTCTAAATAAGTAAATAGTATAATAGAGATGTTGCCCTCTACTTATTAACAATCACAAAGATAATTTCTGTCTTATTTCCATCACATCAGAAAAGTCCCAGGAAAGAGTGTTCCTTTTCAGTGCTGCTGTACAAAGGAGGAGGGGTGGGCCTGAAATTTTTAAGAAACATCCATTCTTTTGGAAAGACAGCTTGGCATTTTTCCTAAAATGTATAGCTGGTATTTTCTGCAACAAAAACCTACTTGGTCTTTCCTACAAATGCAACAAATGTCACATTTAACCCTAGTTATAAGGTTATAGCCCTAGTTCTACCTGTGAGGAATTATTATAAAACTCATAATGTGGGAAATTATAAAAATTATTTGCAAGGCTGGAGTACTTTTGATGTTTATTATGAAAAATGTACCTCACTGAGAAACACAATTTTTAAAAAAACAATCAACTCCACATATTTTTCCTTGAAAGATTGTATTTCACAAACACAGACCAAATACTCTCAACCAAAAGCCAAGTTTTCATCAAATGAATGCAAGGATTTATAAGTGTTCTTACAGGAGCTTGCACAATCTGTTTTGTTCTAAAAGCCAATTAGGTCTCTCTTGCCCAAGGTAGAAATCACTTGCACCTACTCATTAAGCTTACCAAGTCAAATAAATATTGAAACAAATACTCAAAAAGCATGGCAGCAAGATGAAAATATGGAACTTGGTGTCAAGATCATGCTAAGTACACAATATTATTGTTTTCTCCCCAGTTGTTCTACAAGACGAATACAGAGCTAGAGTAATGACAGAGGAGGAAATAAATCTTCTCATGAACAAATGTGTGCACAGTCCTACTACTCTGTTAATCACAACAAAGGCATGGGCTGGTTGCTTCTCTAACTCGTGAAATATCTCCAGTGCACAGTGTGGCTTCATAACAAAGCCTTAAAAAAACTGATACAGGCTTGCAATTCCAGACCCATGGCAAGTAAAAACCAAAACACACCATCAAAACAAAACAACCCCCCCACACAACACAACAGTCTTTTTGCAGTGAGGAAGATTCCTGTTAAACAGGAGGGAATTAATTTCTGTGGTCTAAGTAATTTTAAAGCCAGGCTCTTAGCCACCTCGAGAAGGTGACTCTTATTTTAAGGCTGTTAGAATAACAGTTCTCACTTTCCACTCACAAGAATACAAGTCCAGTTGACACCTATTCTTTAGACAGGAAACCTAGATGAAATTTGTCTGAACCTAATGAAATATATAAAGTTTATTTAAGCGAAATGGATTGCTTATGGTACCTGTGAATTTTCATCACAGGTAATTATTTTTTTTAATATAGACATCAAGATAAACTGTCAGGTATAGCTGAAAGTGAAATTTGTGCCAGGTGCTATGAAAGTCAGCCATCATCCTGGGAAACTCCTTCTCAGTTCTTTCAAATATTTGTATCTGCTGTTTTATTTATTCACTAAAGAAGCTTGATTCAACAAAAACATCAATGTGCAAATTAACTAGAGGTTTTTAAATGGTGAGTATAAAGCAGTCCTCCCATACTTCTCATGGACATCTCTTCCATTTACAGAAAACTTACATATCAATTAAATTCGCCTGTTAATCAAAAACTTGTCTGGAAAATTCCTTGCTAGTTGAAAGCAATAGCAAGTGTAAAAAGTATCTGAATGCAAAAGCTTTGAATTTAAATTACTTACTCCCAGGTTTGTTCGTGATCCCTCAGGTGTTGGCTGGGCAACAGCAAAGAACTGGAAAAAAAAGAAACATAATTATTTTGTAACTCCTGCTGGGGGGAAGAAGTCATATTGAGAAGACTTCCAATTTTCTCTTCTTATCTTGTTTGTATTTATTCTTTATTAATTTACTTATAAGAAAGTATCTACACACAAAGAAAAAAGATTCTGGGAGATTACAGGTGAACACAGAAGGATTGTTGTACAAATTTGATAGTTTGGGTCCTTTTTAATAATACTAGACTTCCTATTGTGTTTCTCTCACAATGGAGGTTCTATCAGTATAATTATAAAAGGGGGAATAACATGTATAAATTTAGCAGAAAGGCTCCAGTTTCTATCAGATCACCGATTACATATATATATTAAACTTGATGTTTTGTTGCTTTTATATGCATCTAAATAGGGAACACATTAGCAGATTTAATAAAAGTTCTGGTATTCATAGGAATTTGATCCCTTCTCTCTAACTACCTGTATAATAATAGCTGGGGATTTTGACTGCTTGCTTGCTTTCCTACATTTTTAAGATGAATTATGCATTTTCTTGACAGAGACAAAAACTTCATTTTAAGAAGGAATTTTAATCTGTCTTTTAATAGGGATAAATATCTGAGATTCTGATTTGGATCAGTAATTTTTATGCCAAGGAAATTCATTTTACAGAGACACTTTCATGAGGTTTCTTATGAACCTTTGCTTGTGAAAAATTGGGCCATCTGAACCAGACAGAAGATTTTACACATGCAGTTCTCCAAGAACCGGAATGAGGACTTTCATTTTTTTATGACATACACACAGCATATGTACATCTGTTTAAAAAAGTTCAATTATCAGTTAAACTACTCCTGCAAATTAACTTGAAAGCAAGTAGATGACAATAACATATGCTAGTGAAGCGACTGTGTTCATATTATTTCATTTTTCTTCCTTAGCATACTCAGATTGAGATTCAAGTTAAAAAAAAAAACAACCCATAACAAAACCTCAGAACTTATTTAAATGATAAACAGTTTATTTACTATGCATATAAACCACAATCAAATGCACAGTGAAAATACTAAGCAGAAATTAAACATGTGGCTATTCAATTCTGACATAGGTTATAAGACATTAAAAGCAGCAGATGCTTCTTAAAAACACATTTAAGGGACTGGGAATGTTAAATAGCCTAGATTCAACTTGTCTGAAGTTCACAAGGAAGGTTGTCTCACCAGATGACCAATGCTGTATGAACTGAAATAGCACAAGTAAGTTTTGGTTATTACATTCATCTCAGTGCTACTGTTTTAGCAGTATATATTCAACAACATATTCAGACAGTCTTTTGATAACTATATTCAGATAAAAACCTGAATATTGTGCAAGTCAGTATCTTTAGGAGCCTTAAATTAATTAAAATAATAAAAAAATTTAAAAATTAAAATGCCTTAGGACTGGTTAAAGAGTAAACCATAAAAGAATTTGTCACAGTCATCAATGAGATCCACCCATTTTGTTTTGGAGCTCCATGTCTTTCAAATGGAGACAATATTTTGTTTACTGCTGTTTGCTGGTGGCCAGGTCTTATAAGCAAAATCTTACTTATAATGGAAAAAGCATTGTACCAGAAAAAGCCCTGGTAAATTAAAATACTCAAGCTACAATTACTGAGATGTTTTATGAATCTGTAATTCATAAAAGAATGTCTTATGAAAATTCAAGACATCAGCAGGTCTTATGTAGGTTACTTGTAAATATGAATTTAAAAATTAATACACATTCTTTCTGGAAGAATGAGAATCTTCTCTGAAAAAGTGACAATGCCCTATGCAGCTGATCATCAACAGTAGGAGCTGAGAAAGTATTTTGTAGCTAACATGAAGTGTAATTTCAAATGGTTTTATTTAAGAATGTAATCAAATTACAGTTCTGTTCTCCAGTGTGATTTATTGACTTGCCAACAAATATAAATAAGGCCTGCCTTCTCCAACATGGTGTGGAGACACTACACTCACTCCAAGGTGATAAGAAGACCTTTTAGCATATTCTACATTCAAACAAAACGTTTACTCCAGTGATAGCAGAATGGATTGCAGGTACTGCAGTATTACAACTACTGTAGAAGTATCTAAAACAATAAAGTTGGCAGGGTAGCTTGGATTATTAAAAGGAATGGGTAACATGAATTCCATCTATCTCATTCATGAAAAATTCTATACAAAACCTGACATGAAAACATAACTGAGGAAAAGTTTGTGACATTACTGATACTACAAAGTTCTTATTCATGTGGTCATGATTTTTTATTATTCTTACTTGCTGGAAGACAACATGAATTTCAGTATTTTCTGCATATTACTGTAGATTTGGACTTTCAGGGAGTGGCTGCTCATTTCCTTCATGGCAGGGATCAATGACTACTTCTCTACAGTTAAGAGAAAGAATCATATAAAAATTGCAAATCTCTATATGATCTATATGATCCTTCATCTCTTGCCAGGGTATCTGATCCATTTCCAGAGTACACAAGTCAGGATACATGCCTTGGTTAGTAAGTAAACAGTTCCTGTAAAGTTTCTCTTTTCTGCTACTGTATTAACCTTCCATGTTGTTTTAAAAAATCCATATTGTATTTCAAACAAGATCTCTTTTCTTAACAGAACATTAATAGTGTCTTAGGTCTGAAACTTTATGAAGCAAATTGCACAGTATGTTATCATCATGATCAGCACGGATTTTTTAAGTTCCAACAGCCTGGTCTTGTATGAGTGAGAAATTTCACTTCTCCAAATGAAGTGAAAGGATGATGTATGAGAGTTAGAATAGAAATCATTCCCTTAATGTAGAGCGCTGTTCTGGTTCTATTCTTGGCAAATGCAAAAAAAATGTGTCATAATAATTAGTAATACAGACATGTATCAACTGAGACATGAACTACAGCTCTGAAAACCATTTCAAGTTGCCACTAAACATTTCAAGTGCTCAAATTATAAAATTTCAGCCATTGCCAACTTGGTCTGCATCTGACACAACTTCTGCAAGCAATTATTAATCAATTCTTAAAAAAACACCAAACTGCATAAACAGTATAATAATTAATTCTTAGTTATTATAAATATTAACTGTATAAACAGCATAACTATTTTAGATCTACAAACCACTCAATTTCCACATGATCTGCTTTTTCAGTTTTCTGTCTGGCACAAAGAGGAAAGTACAGGGACACTTCCTCAGGACAGACCTGTGCTGAGCTGAGTGGCAGTACCCACACCACAGGAGATGTAGCAGCTCAGCACAGATAATGGGGGATAGTTCCAGCCTCTCACTTTTCACCCTAGGAAGAGCACGGGAAAGAATCAAAAGCTGCATTCTGCAGCACTGCGTAGTGAAGTTCTTTCCCACATGTGGCTACTTTTCCAGTCCCAGTGATGGAAGGAAAAACCAAAATCCAGAATGTGAGCCTAGACTGTAAGCTTGTATATAAGCTACTTCAGCTTTCAGATAAATGCTGCTAAGACTGGGGGGCTGAGTCACGTTTTTTCCTACTGGCATCATGACCTTTCAGCAATTTGTGAACACCCAATTTAAATCAAAATATTATCGTGATGACTTTTGCTAATTTCAAGCATTTATAAATGAGCAGGGGATCCTTTGCCAGTAGAAAAGAAAGCACAGATCAACAGATCAGAGAAGGATCCAAGCAGAGCAACAACCACGCTATAAATGTTGGAGCTGAGCAATTTCCACACAAATAAAGCAGCCACTGGCAAACAGTTTCAGACTTGAAGCGTCAGCCCGCTGCTGTGTGACTGTGTTACAATCCCAAGGTCACTCACAAGGAGAGCAGGTGGCACAACACTCAGCACACCAATATCACAGCTCTGCCTTTACAGAGAGCTGCTCCCCAGGAAGACAAAGCTTAACACTTCAAAGTGACTACCACACCATGAGCCCCTATCACAAACTGAGGAGTTCAAGTCAGGAACTGTACTGAGCAAGCAAATGAATAGGTTAGCTGCCTTTTTTTTTTTTTTTTTTCCCCTATGTAATTTGTAACTTTGTCTTTCAAGTAGAGAAAGAGGAAATTGGGAAGATGGAAGATGCAACATTCCTATCTTGTAATTTGTTACAGCCTGTGGTTTTATATCCTCTCACCAGAACATCACAGAAGGCTGACAACTGACCACAGTTTGTCTTATAATACAGACAAGTGATACCTGGTGCTGAAAGCAGAAAGCATCAGGTTGGGTGTTGCATGAGAATCTGAAGAGCAAATGTGACTCTCAGTCTTATCATTTGAGTGTTGTGCTACAAGATGAAAGTAAACTTTTTTTTTTTTTTTTTTCAATAAGGTAAGAATGCTAGCTGTTATAGCAGTCCTGGCTTTCAGTTTTGCACCTCAAAGCTGTTGCTTTTTTCATGACAACTCTTCTCTGGTAATAGAATTCTGCATCTCATCTACAACTTGAGATTGACATATCAAAGCCCTCTTCACCTCAGGTATTTTTGTCATTTCTTTGACATTTTATCTACCTAGAGGCTGATCAGTCTAGCCTTCTGTTCTACAGATCACCCATGCATGTTAGGTCAAACTACACCTCATTTTAATGCGATTCCAATATTCAATTAAACCTCTGGACTATAAAATCTTATTTAGCATTTTAAAACAGTATAAAATGTATCCATATCAAAATCTATCAGACAGGTAAATAACAAATATGAGCAAAAAAATAATGAATTTGGGGCTTTTTAAAGTTCTGTAAGAAGGTACCCAGGACATTTCTGACCAGAAGGATTCAGTAATCAGGAGCTTCCCTGCTGCCATTTCTATCCAGGCATTTGAAAGCAATCACTCACAAGGAAAATAGTATAAAGTGTGACTATTTCTTTGTTCATCTAAACGATGAACAGACTTTTTGAACACATTGCCCTGCTGACTCTAGCCACAACGTTCTGGTGTCTTAGGTGAATGGTACTTAGATGTGAAACCTCAGACATGATCCCTCAACAGCCTTCATGAGCCTTACGTTCATAAAGTCTGCAACCTCTCCTCCTCAATGGATCCAACACCTTCTATGTGAAATAGCTCTCTAATCTCAGCTGATCTGTCATCTCTGAACCATGATGCCCATGCAAGCACTGTAAGCCTCTACCCTTGTACAAGGTAACCAGTTTTTTGACGTTTAAAATATCTAGCGGCATGACAAGAATTTGTATTTGCATATACATCAGTTGTGCCAGGGAAACGTGATGATTGACAAACCATCAACAACAAGCTGCAGCATTGCCTGTGGCTTTCACATCAAGCATGGCTGCATATAAAAATGTTACACTGCTCAGGGAAAGCAGCTTGACCAAGACAGCCTTGTTTTTTTATATATACTTCTGAAGAAGAAAATGTATCTTCAAAAATTACTGTACAGGAGAAAACTGCTTATTATATGTGTTTAAAAAATGTTGTATTGGCAATCCATTGATGTGAAAAAAGTTTCATTTCTGATACAGGCTACATGAGGATTTTCTTTCCCATCCATCCCTATCAGCAATGGTATCTCCTGACATAAAACCAGGCTGCATGATGCCTGTGAAAAATTTGTTATGCCTAACTGCTTCATCCCACCAGTGCTTTCCTCCCCTCACCTGGAGAAGGAGCTAAACTGTACAATAAAGCCTATGGCTAGTGAGGATTAATGTCACAGAAAAGTAAAATTTGATTTTGTTTTCATGTAACTGATAGTGCATTTATTCCTCAGAATCACAGCAGAGTCCAGAGTGAGAGACACTTCATGCAGCTGAAACAAGGAATTCATGCAAATCATCTGCAGCTGAACCACATGACAGACCAGTGAAACCAACTCTGATTCCTCCCAGAGAGGCAAATACTACTGCAAAACAATTCAAAACATTTCACACCTTGGCACAGGAGTCTTGTCAGAGCTGACCAAAAAAAAAAAAAAAAAAAGGAGAATAAACTAACAAAGAAACAGGACATAAAAAGGAAACCAACATAAACATTAAAAAACAAAAACCAACCCTAAAGCTACAAACTGATACACAAAGTAAAAACACTTCCATTGCATAACATCCTGGCTAGCAAGGTCCTATATTATTTAGCATTTTGTACTTTCAGCTAGGATGTTTGTACAATGCAAGAAAAACGTGGAATGTGAAAATAGGTCTGAAATTTCTCTGGTCAAGATTTTTTATTGTTCTATTATGCAAACAATTTTAAGGACTCCAGAAGGGTACAAACTCTTATCCTATCATCAGATGGCTTTGCCATTTACACCTATGTAACACATTTCTGACTCCTCAGACTCCACCTGCCCTGACCCCTGAAGACCCATCTATCATAATTATTTCTTCATTAAAGTCAATTATTTTGGGCAAGTTTTCACCTCAGTCCATTTATTAAGACAAGCTACTCAGGAGGTCCCAGGGCCACACACCGGCTCCACGACAGGCACCCACAGGGAAGAGAGTTTTGTGGCACGTCCTTCACCAAAGCCTGATAATTGTGAATGAAGAGTAGAGGTGTATTCAGGAGACAAGAGCTGTGCTCCCTATCTTTTCCTGAAGTGCATGTTTTGAAATAATGTTTGTTGTTTTGTGAGAAAGGAGAGCTATATTGATGCATGCTTACTAGGTCACAGCACTGCTCTTCAGCTAATTCAACAGACATCTGTTACCTATCTATTAATCAACCATCTCTAAGTTGATTTTAAGGCTGCAAGTAGCTCAGTCACATTTAAAGCAATTTCTACAATTATGGAAGCAGCTAATAGCTCTATTCTGAATTTCATTACACAAAAAGATATTTTATGTAAAAGACTGCATAATGGAGGCTCTTTTTCTCGGTATCACTAATTTTAACAAGGTTAAATGAAAAGCAATTTAAAGGAACCATTTTGCTTTACACTGCTGAACTGATGGTCATTTTGTCATATCGTGTTTTTTGACATGACCTGGTACTAGGCATCACGAGACAATTTACCAGTTTAAAAAAAAGACAACATCCCCAACAAGGAGTATCAGTTTCTGAGCCTTATCTGTTACACCCACTTGCTCCTAACCCTTCTGTTGCAAGTTATTACCTGGAAGAGGTTTTAGGCTACATTTTCTGTCAGTAACTTCTGAGTGATTACTGCCTCACGTACCAAAAATACTTTGCCTTCTTGCTGCTGTAACACACTAATGTCCATGTTGCATATGAAGCTATGGATCTTAAGAATGCCAAAAAACAGTCATGCCAAACTGACAGCTAGGGAAAATTGATCAAGTGTCACACCTCTATCAAATCATTTCATATCCCCAATGCTTTGGTTATGCTAAATATTCAAAAATACAACGATACAATAAAAAAATGCAACAATACTATACATCTGTTTGTTCACATGTCACTGAAGACTGCTGTTACACTCCTTAGTTTGGCCTACATAATTTGAGGAAATAAAAGAAACGCATCTATAAGGCACTCAACTGATCATTACTTTCCTGGCTACCTACATAGTTGTGCCTAGGAAAAAGAAGAAAAAATCCCTTTACTAGGGCTTCCCTATTTACAGATTCAGGGAGAAACCACCTCTACACCTTGCCAATACAAACTAGGTTGCATAGAAGCTGACACTTTTGAGGTACAGGCTGTCATCAAACACAGCAGACATTTACCCAATTAAAGGAGAGAAGCATAATGATATAATTACACAGAAAATATACAGAATAATCTGCAACACTTACTGCTTTGTCCCAAGCTCTGCAACCTCCTGAAAGCAAGGAAAGCTTTAAAGACATGGATTATTGCAGCCACAGAGCACCTATGTTCATGAAATTACCATGAAATCTGTGGGGTTTAAGTCTGTTCAATCAGTTTCTGTCAAAGGAAGTTATCTTTCACTAATAAAACACTAAGAACATCGGTCAAAGAATCAGTTCTTTCTTTCTCTCCTTCTCTTCCTTTCTCTTCTTCTCTCACACTTTTTGACTACCTGCAAAACTCCTATCATACTACCTTTTGTTCTCAAAGTGACTCTAGAAAGAGAACTTAAGAGAGCTTGGCATTCATGCAAACGCTGTGAGCCACAGAAAAGGCCATTTAGTAGCAAACATCACATACAAATGCTTTTATTTTGTCAAGCTCATTTTTTTTTTTTAGCAAAGCTGTACAGTTTATTTCCTTCCTTCTTGGACTCCTCTGGGTTCTCAGGTGCTATTTCAAATTAACCTAGATATGGAGATTAAACAACCATTTGAGAAAAATTGCAAATTAGAGGGGAAGACCATTGTCTAGTGTTTCACAGCCAGAATGCCTTTGCTGTGGATTAAGTCTCTAGTACAGAAAAGAGAGATGACTCTTCGAAATAAGAGATGAAACCATCTATTTTCTGTGACCTCCTACAATAAATAAGGCTTGAGAACAGCAGCTGTGAGAATCCCCTGCTTATTCTGGATGATGGCAACCCAGGGCTGACAATTTCAGGCTGTATCCCTTCCGAATGACTGAAAAGCTGGCTTAGTCCTTTTCTGGCCTTACTCCAGTTGCCAAGGTTTATCTCCCTAGTCTTGCAGTCCTTTGTGCACACAGCTCTCCCCTGGACATCCCTTAATAAATAAAAATCCCTTAATAAATAAAACTCCCTTAATAACCATAAAACTAAGCCCAGAGAATTGACTTGTGTTACTGCCACCCCTTTGGGCAGCAGCTGCCCAAGGCAGAGTGGCTCCCTTCAGATACTCCTCAAAATGTGGCACTGAGAGGGAGACTCCAGGAGGACCATGGGCTCAAAGTAAATGCTCATGAAGATGGCTGAAACAAATTCATATGACAAGTCTGCACTGTTAAAAATTGCCTTAGCAGTCAGAAGAAATAGACTTTACAGCCTCACAGAAATAGATGAGAGAAAACAGAGAAGTCATCTGATGCTCCACAGGAGTTGCTGCTGCTGCTGAGAAACAGCAGGGACCCCAGAGGTCAGAAAGTTGTATGAATCTGTCACCTTGCACTAGGTAAGACCTTCTCCAAATTTCAGCCACCAGCAAATAACACAGAGAAGTTGTTCATCCCACCTGTACGGGCTGATGAAGGTAGGAAAAGAGATCTGCTGCACTTTAATTGCTTAGGGGAGTCCTAAACTGCCTTACACTCGGATTAATGCCACCAGTCTTACAAAGCCCAGCGTAATTAAAATAACAATTCACATCCAATACACCCAATGTCTCCTTCTGTGGTTACCTTGATCCCTGCATTACTTATAAGAAATCCTCATAATAATATTAATTATTATATCTTTTTAGCTTTTATTTTTTAAAAAACTACATCTTTCAGAAGAGCACATGAATAAATACAGCAGTAATAATGAGACAAATCAGCAAACACAGTAATTTATATGTACAAAATAGTTTCAATTGAAGTTACATTTATGCTGATGACTACCTTGACATCCTAACAGGCTCTGATTTTTGCATAAAAAGGATACATTTCAAATATCCAAAAAGCTTGATGGGAATTTTATACTCTGTTTATGTTAAACCAAAAAAGTGAACTTAAAGTAATCATGTAAATTGAATGATAATAAGAGTTCTTTTACATTTTTAGGCTACTTCAAATGAATAATTTAAAAGGCATCAAACAAAATATTTTATTAACATAAAGCTAATGGTACTTTATAGTATCTGATTTTCAAAAATTTGTACTAAGGCATTATCATAATCAGCTATGTCAGTAGTATGCTATTTCACATGCTTTTATTTTTGAAGAGTTAATGTACTTGCTAACACACACACCAATTCTAAACCTTATTACTGAACTATCACTACTACTTTATTAACACACTCATAACCCGTTAAACTTTTAAACAACTCTAAAATAAAGAGGAGCATGCTTTTGAATTGAAATTGCTGCTAGCATGTCTTCCAGTGACAAAATCAAAGGCACAACAGTGGGAAATTCCAGCACTCTCAGACAAACCAAAAGTAAATGAAAAGGATCAGACAGTGTATACATTACAAAGCAGGTATTAGCTTGTGAAACCAAAACAGTTAGAGAACAGTAGAGATTTCCTCTTTATTCCCTTTCTAGGAAAAAAAAGAAAATCAACTTACTCAGTGACAACTTGAGGGCAGGAAAAATGATCCCACTAGCATAACACCCGAGTTGTAATGCAAAGTATATATTTTTCAAAACTGAGATATGCTTATATTACTAGTGTTGAAAAGGATTTCAAATTTGCTTTTTCTCCAAAACGTCCATGTTCATACTAGGTGCAGCAGCTGTCTGCAGGATGGCCTTAAGTTGCAGAAGTAAAGGGCACATATAAAACTCTTGTTCTATACAGACAACAGACATTAGTAATCAATGTAAAATTGACATATATTTCTCTGTGACTGCACTTTCTAATGTCCATTTTTTTATCTATTCAAACATAATTCTTCCTCCTTAACTCTGATAACTCTCATAACTGATGATAATGACTACCACTTAGAGATGTCTGAGCATAGCCATTGGCTTTGCTGTAAATAAATCAAGTGAGCTGAAGTCAGTCATGGAATGTAATGAAAGACTAAGCAATGGCACTTAGGGCTATGGAAACAAACTTGGCATGTTTAATTACCCCTATCAAAGGACTCTATACTTTGATAATAAACTGTGTAAAAATGCTGTAACATTTGAGAATAGCTTGAATTAAAAATTCCAATTGATGGTTTGTCAAAATAAAATATAAAAAGGCTAAGAGGGTGAATATGTAGCCTCATGAGTGTTCTTCAGTACTTCGGTGTCTTAATAATCACCCAGTAAACATTTGAAGACCCCCAGACTGTCCAAATGATTAATTTAAAAAAGAAACAAAGCAGGAAGATTTTTGAATGTGGAGTCCTATGACAGACTTCAAAGATCCCTTGAATAGAGAACACTTTGTGATGGAAATATTTTTCCTCAGGGGTTTTCTACCACCATTTGAAATTTTATATGCTTTCCCCATAATGTTTTGCCCATTATACTATAAGCTTCTTTACAGCAGCAAGAAAATTATTAAAAGATGAGTAGATGAAGAAAAACCAGGCTGCTTGCTCTCACAAGTTCTGAAGTGAGGGAATACATATTTTTTTCATTCAATCAGAAAAATTAACAATCTGTAAGGAAAGCATCATCAACTTTAAGACAATAAACTCTTCTGATACTGCATTGGTTTTCTTCCAAAGCACGAATGACAAAATAAAGGGGTTTTATTTTCTTTAAACACTCCTCGATGTACAGTGGAGGCCCACCTGCAGTTCCAAATCTCTGGAAGGGAAATTTGTCTCATGAAAAATCTTAGTTCAAAACCTAAGTATTACCTGAAACATCCCGCTTAGACTCTGAAACCTCAGAGGACTGCTCTGCAGAAATCTGCCTCTCTTGTCAGCATCTACGTGCATCCTTGTTATTTATACAAGATCATAAAAAAATATACAAACCCCTCACAGATACCACTTAGTTCTCTCATGCCTCACAGAGGACAAAAATGAAAGTAATGTGGATCCTAAATGCAGAAAAAAGAGCAAAAAAACAACCCCAAAAACAACCAATGAAACCAAAACTGAAACAGAATCAACAGCCACCTTGTTCTAATGTTATTCTGATAGTCAAAATCATTAACAGTGTTTATAATGCTTTAAATATTTGTGCTACTAGAACCTGTACTAATTCCTACTCAGTTTACCATTGAATTTCCATCCTTTATAAGTCAACCACGAATAAGTACCCACAGAAACATTACCTACTGTGTGCTTACAGCACTGTGGATTCCCCATCCCCGCTAGGGAGACTTGACACAACTACCCACACTGAAGCTACTCTGCTAAGGATTTGGTTCTTTGTGTATACATCCTTCTGTAATGGTTCAAACAAATTCCTGCCTCTACATTGCTTAATTAAACAGTGGCATATCTTTCATAGATTGAAATACAATGCCTCGGTCTTACTATAAAGACTTAGTGAGACTAATAGCAGTGCACATACAACAGGAGAATGAAAGACTTAGATATTTTCCTGTGTGTTTTCTTATCATCTACCCACACAATATAGGAAAACAACAACTCTATGTACATGTACACATGCACTAGATCTTTTAGAAGGAAATTAATATAAGATACAAATACACTTATTGTGTGAATTTTTGTCAGAGTGTCAACTGTACTTTTTTTTTTTTTTTTTTAAGGAGATCTTGGTACATTTCTTAACTGTTCAAGGCAAGAATATCCATTGGGTGATATTCATCTGGACATCAAGAGTAATTTCTCTGGCTTTCCTTATAGAATCATGGAATCATTTTGGTTGGAAAAAACATTCAAAGATCATCCAATTCAACAGTTGTAATCCATACAGAAATAAGGCTTCATCTGCTCATTAAAGTAGCAGGAAGAACAGATACAAAAAAAGAGGAAACGGTAATTTTAGAGCAACAGAGAGACATCCATCCATTGTAGGTATGAGAATAACTTTCCATAAATTCAGGGGATGTGTAGTTCATGGCTTGACAGATAATACAAAAGAGCTGCTGTTTTATTTTCTTCTCAGCCTTAAACCTTTGCCCCTTCCCTTTTTATTTTTAACTATTTATTTTTACAAATTAGCAAGTTGCCACTGCTTAGGCTCCCAATTATGTTGAGACCATGCTGATGGATGCTATCTCACAGTGTCCTTGTACTCTTTCCTTTGTTTCTTATACGGACACTTCAAGTTAACCTGTAAGATCTCTGGGATCAGGACAACCTTTTGTTCTTTATCTCATGTTCTGAACAACGTAGGGTCCTGATTTGTGACTCGGCTCCCAAGCACTATAATGTAATACAAATATTGAATGAAAGCACCACATTTTTAATTTAATATAAAACTGTCAAAAGTTATTATTACTTTTAGACTTATCATCCAGAAACAGCTGGGATCTCATTTTAGGAGATCCCAAGCATCTACACTCTCAGATAATTCAAGTGCAGCTGGAGTGCTCAGATTGAGCACCCAATATCCTCAACCCAAAAAATTAATTGAAGATTTGGAAAGTGCTGGCTCAAATATTAGCACATTCAGTGGATTATCCTTTTGAGAGGCCTGTTTTTTCTACACCCACCATGCAAGGCAGTGGGGCTGTCTTGTCTTCTGTTGCCTTTCATTAATCCCTTTCTGAAAAGACAGGTGGGAATTAAATCTCTACTTGAGGATACCCAAAAAAATCAACCGACCTCAAAAATCTAAATGAATTTCTACCTCTCCCTTATTTTCACCCATGCCATACTCTGCCCACATACTGAGCATCTTCCAATAATTTCCTCCAGCCGAGAGAGCTGGGACAAAGCTGCTTTGGATGCTGTTGGTGTTCTTGGATGGTCAACAAAGGGTGCTAATGGACATGGCAGCTGGCTTTCTCCCCCTTGAGGCTAAACATTTTCCCTGCACTAACTCCACACTTGAGTGATCCAAAAGCTGACAGCTGTGAGTTTGTCCTGAAAACACACTGCAGTAACTGCTGCCATTTCACAATGTAACTCTACTTTCTCATGTGGATTTAGTGCCAAGAACACAGCAGTTAGAGAGTTATGCAGTAGAGGAAAAAAAGCAGAGAAAAACAAACACATTCCGTTTCAGTCTACATTACCAGCACTTTTCCTTCTTTATTCTGAGCCTAAGAGCTAAGAAGGAACCTGAGGCATTTAAAAAGATACACCAGGAAAATCTGCTTTTTTAGGAATGACAGATAGAATGCCAGAGACTAATGGAGATTTAACTGGATTAGCTCTTAACACTGTATTGTATTTTATTAATATTCAAAAGTGTGCGTCTACTAATTTTCATTAGGAATTAGTTGAGAAGAGTTCAGAGAGAGAAAATCTGGAGGATGGCTCTGAAATTATGCATATGTGCTAGCTAGAAGTAACTCAGAAGCTAGTGTGGTATATTGCAACGTATGATTCTTGCTCCCACTATGTAGAACTGAATGTTTTACTTCTACTTTTTAGGCCAATCAACTAAGGAAACTAAAATGACCAAAAAATGTAACCTAAATAAGGGAATTCACAGTTAACTCAGCACATGCAGTATGTGATTGTGTACTGATTTTTGTCAGGTAAAGAAGAGTTTCAGAGGGCAAACCGAGGGCAAAATAGAAACTATTTTGTTTTTCTGAGCATTTCAATAATGTCTCACAAAATTCATTAACACTGAGAGGAAATAAAAATTACTAAGGTTATATTTTATTGTCAATAATTAAATTTAATATTAAAAAAGCTAAAAATCCAGTCCTATCATATTTACTAGAAATGAACAAAGCATTATTATCAGAAATGCTCACAACTCTCAGGTACTCCAGCATCTTTGGAAGCCAGGCCCCTCCTTTTTTCCATGACCCCAATAGCCCAGTTGTAAGTATAGGTGCCATACCTGGTATTTCCAGCTCCTGATCTCAGCAACCAATTGATTTTGAAAGCTAAAATTATTTTCTTTCTCTAAAGTTCTTACAATAGGTTATTTGTGAAAACTGCTAGCCTGAATTGATTCTTTGAAGGCAAGATTTAGGGCTGAAGAAAATACGTATGCATTTCTCACCACACTATAGCACTGGAAAAAGCAATATTACTGTAACAGATCTGGAACAGACACTGAGTATTGGGTGAGGTGGAAAACAGACTGCTCCACCAATGCCAGAAAGATTTCATGCTGAAACACAGTGCTGCTTCTATTTTTTCCTGCCTTTTGTTTTCTGTTGAGAGAACCTAAACGAAATAAGAACTGTGAGAGTTCTCACATATTTGATACTTATAAGCCACATTTTTATTTTTCTAATACTTCACCTAACTTTAGGGTTTTTTTAGGCTACTGAATGTTTCCACAGTCCCCAGTATCCAGATTATCAGCAGAAAAGCTACAGCTCTGACAGCAGCACTGCTGACGTCTCCACACTTCTCTCAGCAAAGTGCATCAGCCTTGAAGATCTCAACTGCAATGGAAACAGTTTTTTTACAAAACGTCCCCAGCTCAGATGGTCTTTGTATTCCCTTCTCAAACTGTCAAAGGGTGTTAATTATATCTGACTGTAGCCTGAGGCTCAGGATATGAGCACTTGCCAGTTAGAAATGAACTTTCTCACTGCTTCGAACTTGCACCAGCTTTAAAACAATAATGAAGCCTTAGATTTCTACCTGTCACTTGCTACCAAAGTCTCTAAACAATACTACTCTTACTTCATTTCATTTTCAGATTAGGATAAGTGTGGTGAAGATTGCCATCTTTATAGGAAAGCTGAAAGAGAAGACTGAGCTGCTCCAGCTGAAGCACTCATGAGGGGTATGAAGAGAGGACAGCAGAAGCTGATGTTCAGCACAGAAACCAGTTCTCCACATTCTCTCATTCTTTTTTTCTGACAATATACCCACAGTGACACTGTAAAAACTGCTCTGAATATGTACAAAATGGAGATAAAAGGATCTTAAAATGTTTTAGGTAATTTCTGTGGGAAGAGTTGTATTATGACCCCACATCTGTCCAAGAGAAGCCAAGCACTCATACTCTGGAGGAACCTAGTTGATTCCACTGATTACTCAGCAGCCCCTGGAAACTCATCAGCTAAGGTAGTCCATTACAGTTTGCTGCTGCCAGTGACCCCAAAAAGACTGCTCCCCAAAATCTCCTCATACCCTGCTACTATGGCAAAATATAGGGAGAGAGAACGGAGATGACATTGAGGCCATGCTCCTTCTCAAAGGAAAGCCTCAGCTGTCAGATTCCTGTTCCTTACGTTTCCAAACCTATCTTTCTTCTCAATAACTTTTTCATCTCTTTTACTCTCTATTTGTTTAGGAAACCACTCGGGTTCCATTCCTTCACAATGCATCATCTGACAGTAATTCATTAAATAACTACTCTTACTTACACTGATTTGGGAGAGAAAAATGCTATTTTCCACTCCATTCAATACTCAGTTTTGAATGTGGAATCACATTTTCAAAATAAAAACCCCAAGCGATGCAATGGTTTTCATCATTCATAAGTGCAGTATTTTCTTAAAATTGCCAACTGCTTATTATACACAATCATATACTTAAAAGATGTGAAAAGGGCTATAGCAAACATAGAACATTTTCTCTTTTCCTTCCTTCAGTAAGCCAGAAAGGGAGCACAACCACAGTAAATATTTAGTCCTTCTGATACTTACATCATTTTCATAAAGTAGTTTTTCCTGTATGCTTAAAAGTAACCAGAAAGATCTGCTGTAGAACTGAGTAAAAAAATAAATGCTTTTTAAATCCTGTATAAGGAAATAAATTATTCCCATAATTTCAGATCAAATTAGGGCACAGCAATATGGAGCTAGATTTTTAATCAAAAGAAAAAGTTGAGACTGAAGCTGTCAAAAATACGGAAAATACTGTTTGTTGGGAATGCATTCCTTGTTCTGTTCACAGGGCATTTAGAAGCAGGCTACTTTATATGATCACAAATAGTGGACCCTGGGTGAGAACATACCTCAGCACCCGAACTGCTGATGAGTTATTCATTTTACCCTGCATTATTCATGATGTGCAATTGGTCAGCTAAAAATCACAGTATCACTTTTGTTCTAGTGTAGACAAAACACTTTTTAACTGGAGAATAGAAAAGATGCCTACTCATGTATGAATATCTTTGCATGTAAGTGGCTAGGGCTGGTTTTATACAAAGAACAGTCAGCAGCCCTAGTTTAAAAATATCCAGTAAGCTGAAGAACACAAAGCCCCTCTCAAATTCCAATAATGTTTTGTGATAATACTTTTTCTAGTATTTGAAAACCATTACTTGTAGTTTTGTCTGGAGTATCAAATAATGAGTCCTAAAAATTGGGTAACATTGTGTGCCACTTAGATATTTTATTAGGTGGATAATGTCACCTCTAAGCTTTGAGAGAACAAATTTCTATTGCTAACATTCCTTTTTACATTTATCTATTTATTTTTTATTAACTTGAGTTTGACTTTTGAGAACTATGATTCACAAGTCCCTTTCCACTAGAGTCAGCAGTAATATTGAAGAGTCTGATCTGGCAAGGCACTTAAGCACATGCTTAATCACTTAGCTGAAAAGATAATTATTTGTGCTGCTAAAATGCACTTTTTGCCATATATTGCAGCCTAATAATCTTGAAGTGATGCTTAGACAGGCTGGAAAGTAATGGAGAGCACTAATAGTCAGCGTCCTCTCCCCTCCAAGAGCCACCAGGCCTCTCCTAGAGTTGGCAGAGCAGAGCACATCTGCATTTGGGCTACTGAGCTGGCAGCACTGGCACACAGGCAGAGGTAAGGAAAGGAGAAATCCTTATGGACCTACACATGGCACATGCTGTCAGAAATTAATTTAGATAATCTCAGGCATAAGACACCCACTTCTTATACCCTCAAACCCAAACACTTAAGAAGTAAAAAATCCTTTGGTAGGAAGTGGAAGAGAGCAGATAAAAAATAATAAACTGTACAAAGGATGTGGTTACAACTTTGCAATTTGGTATTTGATCTAAGACCTGAAAAAATAATTATCAGCCTCAGAGTCTCGCACATACTAACATTTTCCATCATACTTACAGTTTGCTCCTTAAACATCCTCATTTATCTGGACTTAGTTTATAGTACACACAAATGTTTCAGATGGATTAATACAGAGCATAATCACATTTCTGCCCTGTAGAAAAATGCCAGGGGGAAAATCACACATGAACATCTCAAATCTGGAACAAAACATCAGAAGGAGAATCAGGATGTGAAAGTCTCCTGAAAGTATGGGATGAGACAAAATGAAAGATTACTAACTGGACGTAACTGCTACAGCATTTTTAATTGATTCTCCCAAAGATATATGCAAACATGGATATGTACTTCAGCATGATGCTACTGGTGTTAATGCCTCTCTAGTAAGGACACCTGTAACAGTCTCCTTGTACATTTCAGTGGTACTAATCACAAAATACAAGATATTATATCTTATACTTTGCTTTACTAGAGAAAAATTCCAGTCTAGAACTGATGAGTAGGACAACATTACAACATTTAATCAGATACGTTCCTCAGATACCGTTTTTTTTTCCCCTTGGACTTTGCATTGTTAAAAGCAGCCTTGGTCAGTCAAACACCATTTCCTTGTTGCTGAGTCTTGATTGCTTCCATGACAACAATGCTATTTTATAGAAGGAATATCCTCATATATAATTAAGATACAGGATGCTACACATCTGCTTATATTGAATTTAAAAGATAACTTGAAGAACTCATTATGTTTCTTCAGTAACATTACTGTCAAATCATAAAAAATTAAGATTTAAGGTAAGAACACTTTGTTCTGTAATGGACCTGCTTCCATAACTGCTGTTAAGCTTAAGAATTTTCCATTTAAACAGCATTTAATATGCCTAATATTATTTGGAGACTGCAATTAATGAAAACCTAACAAATAACAAATAAAATAGTGGGGAAAAAACCTAACAAAAAAAACCAAAAGAGAAATTCTTAATTCATACATGAAAATACAAGCTTAATAAAAAGGTAGTCTGTACAGTGGTGTGCACCTGGCATTTCCTGAAGCATTTCGGAATACCTTCAGACATGCCAACACAACACAACTCTTCCTCTGCTGCAAGCAGACTCAGCTCCAGAAAGCACCTGCAGGAAGATCTGGGCTTCTGAGCCTTCCCATTGGAAGTCCCATGGCAGTACTGACTTTGCTTCTGAGGATCTAATTAATACTCAGAGCACCATTTTTTTTCTGCACTTCAGTAGTGATTTGACAATACCAGGGACTGTGACACAGAAGAATCTGGAGCTCAAAAGTAAAATCATTTAATGAATACACAGCACATGCCTTATTCATCATGCTGGATCCAGCCCTGGAGTTGGGCTATGCATACACTAATTCTCTATTAGAAATGTGATTCTACGTTCCTCATTTAGAAAATAGCATTAAAAAAAAAATCAAGATGTTTGCCTAAAAAAGCTTTCATACCATTTTGAACTTTCCTAGTATGTTTTTAAAAGCATGAGATAATCCTTTTTCTCAGCTATTGTGTTTTATTCTGTTGAGGGTTGCTGGCTGTAAAACATTGTACCTCCCTTTAAATTTTTTCCATATAACTTGATTAGACAGCAGTAATCTCTAATGCTTTCATGTGCAAATTTAGGAGTGACCCGGAACAAACGAGTTTCCTTCATCGCCATAGCAACCAGGACGATGGAAGAATGCCACTCACCAGGCAATGCAAGGCAAATTTCATCCCTTTGATGTTAATTAACAAATTGCTTTCAGAAAAGTCAATGCATTTTTCTTCTTTAAATGTTTGTGATAAATTTTTAATATGTCTGAAAATGAAAGAGAAGTACAGAAGCATTGGCATTGACAGGTGAAGTGTGTGGACAGCTGCCCTGGCAGATAACCCACACACTGGTGGCTGCAGCAGGGATGCACCCAAGGAAGGGTTTGCATCAACTGCCTGCTCATCAGCCACCTTGGGTGAATTTTGAGACTTGGACTGATGCCTCCAGATAGTCCAGACCATTTCTTATGTGTGCTAGGACATGTGCTGTGCTGTAACGAAGTGGTCCATCCATTCAGAGTTTCTAGTATGAAAAAAACAACCCAAACAACAAATAGGAAAACCAAAAAATAATTGGAAAGGATGAGATTATAAGCACACACTAGGTATTTTTCATGTAGCATGGAAACCACTTTTCACATACACATTTTGTTTGCCTAGCTATAAGGCTACTTGCTACTCTTTTTGCTCTTTACCTTATTGCTTTCTAATTTCACATTCCTTTAGGGACTACTGACTTGTTCCTAATTTTGCTGAGACGATAAGTCTTGAAAGTCATCAGGCAGCCAAAACCCACCAAGAAACACCATCAGAGTTGCTAGTGGGAAAGATTATACCAATTTACTGGTTAAGAGGCTTAATTTAGACTCTTAACTAGAGAATGTGTTTTCCTTTCTGTGCCAGGCTTTTTAGGTCACCCAGGACCACTAATTTGGGCTACAACTTCACTACAGAGGTAATCTGAACAAATCTGATAGAGTCAAGTCCAATTACACTGCAAACTAACACACTACACAAATTAATTTGATTGATATATGATATATTCTTACTGGACTCTGCTAATTTGATCTGCATCTTTTATTTCCCAATACAACAACTTTATTCAGTAAGGCTATTGCTTATAGAGCTTTTAGTTAGAGCCAACATTGTAATCTGGGTTACCTTCAGCCAAGTATGTTAAGACTCCATTCTGTTCCCACTTAGTCAATAGGGACAGCAGAACCTTGCAGGGTCACTGGATGTCCAAGCATTGGCCAGAGGTCATGGAGTCCCTGTCTTTGGAGCTTTTCCTTGGACCAGACTGGAGAAAGTCCTGAGCAAACTGCATTGGCCCTAGAGCTGCCCGTACTCTAACCAAGAAGTTTGGACTTGCAACCTCCTGAGGTCCCTTCCAGCCTAAAATTTCCTATGATGATATTAGCTGATATTGTGAAGAGGGATGCAAAAAAACCTGTGAAATGCCAAGTTATGGCACAAGATAAATGAGCAAAAAGTAAGTTTAAGACATCCATACTTTTGATGGCACATACTGCCCCAATTTACCTTTACCTGCAAACAATGCTCTGATGGCAGATGGAAATGCGGGTTTCTAATTGGCAGCAACAATAAATTCATACCCAGAATATCTTCCCTTCCCTGAATTTACAGATCAACACACGCCAGTGCTATTTCCCACATGCTCATCAGTTAGCAACTGTGTAATAAACTCTGTAATGTTATTCTAAAGAGCATTACTGTGAAAGAGTCTCTCAATCCATCAATTTAAAAAGTTGCTGAATATAAATTTTAAGAATTACAGAATATTTCTGTATGATCGTAACAAGCTTGCTTTTCAACAGAGCATGTTAAGTCCATTAGAAGAATAATATGCAAAAGTCCCAGCAGACTAAAACCAAAGAATTCAAAGAAGGTGAAAAGATACATCCTTACTGCTCTTTACTTTAATTATTGAAGAAAAAGACCTAAATATCAAACTGCATGGCTGTAAACTCAGAAAAGTAAAAACTGGTGTGCTGCTTGTCTAGCGACTTGCTTACATCTCATCCTTATTCTCCCTCACATTAGCTACACTTACCTATACAGAATATGATTTTGCAGTCCAAGCCTGTGTCTGGTGAGTTGCCAGATATTGGCCCATAACTCCCAAGCAGAGCAGATGGTAAGAGTGAATGATGACAAGATAAATATCCCATCTTGTACAAGACAATGGACTGAAAAAAATAGTTATTTGAAGAGCCATGAGAACCTTTTGTGTCCAATCTAATGGTAAGAGAAACGTCCAAAGTAAAACACTGAAGCCCAATTCTAAAATAATTTTCTAAATCTGAAATCTTAAGGTATTACCAATTAGTTTAAAGAAAACCAGTGTAACTATATATTGAAAAAAGATTTAGATTTGAATTCAGTATCTGAAAACTAAACTCTCTTTGTACACAGTGACATGAAAAGCAATTCTTCCAGACATTTACAGTCCTCAAGAGGACATTTTCAGAAATCCTAAACATGCTGCTGTCACTTGCTGAAATTACTCTCTCATTATTTCCTCTTTTTTAAATGCATCTTTTTATTTACTTTTTAATGTACAAACCTATTACTGAACAATTGTATTTTGGGAAGATCTCCTGGTCAAATAGTTTCAACAGTTTTCTACCAGACAAGTTATCATTATTGCCTTTCCACCTGGATATACATACAGGGACCTGCTTTCTAAAAGATATATAATTTCAGAAAAATATGACTCCCCATGTGAAAGGTGGTTTGCTTTAGCCAGCTGAGAAAGCTACAAAACAGGGGGGTGGGGGGAACAATAATGTGTTCTTGGAAAAAGCAAAAAAGTACACATGTAATACAGTAAATAAAATTATAATAAACCTAAGATTTTGAATTCTATTTATTGGTAACAGCTGGCTTAACTGTGCATCTGCTCAGCTTTTTATGTGAGTCATGGTAATGTATGAACTCATTCCATACAGTATGATTATTTTGCCAGCAATGTATTAGAAACTAGAACTTCCCAGAGCAGCAAGTCAGATACCAGATATTATCTCAGAATGAAAAGATAAATCAGACTTCAGTATTATATGGAGCCATATAAGGACCTTTCCCAGTATCTTAGATATAAACTAGTGTATATAATCTGTCTTAAATTTGCTACTTCAGTATTTGTACAAACAGTAAGACACAATACTTTCTAAAAGGTCTGCCAGAAATGGAGCCTGACTTGCACCTGTGAGGCAACGCAGAAGCAGACACTGAGTAAAAACTGTAATACAATGCAAGAACAGCATTGTTGGAACGTTGTCTTGTTTTCTACATCTACAACTTTATAAGACAGAAATTAACTCCAAAGTACTAGGAAAAAATTCAAGAGTCTGAAAGAACCAGTTCATTATCATCCAGAGACACTATTTAAACGAGAGATAAAGTATATACATTTGCTGTGCACTTCAGCTCATGTATGTAAGCAGAAGTGCAGAGCTACCACAGACATTACTGAATGACCACAAAGGCTAAAAGCCTTCAGAATGGGAAGGCTTCATATTAATTTCAGTTTTCACTCTTTGTTCCTATGTATGAAAAAGAGAGTGATAAAATTAGGCTGAAATATTAGTATTTATGTTTACTGATGGCTTTTGTTGCTCCTAGTTTATGATGGCTACTGGTATATGAATAAGATTAAGATAGAAACAACAGTTTAGTGGTTTAGTGGCATATAAGGAACTGAGCCAAATTCATACTGGCACATAGAGCAGATCAGTAGACTTACAGATTAGTAAAGATATTTCAAGCCTAACAAAGCAGGGGCTTTTGTAGCTCTTTTGTACCAGGATCTGGATCCTGTCAGTCTTTTTTTTCAGGGGAAAAAAAGAACCAAGGTTCAGCCAATTTTCTCTGCCGTACAGAGCAGAAACTTAGAGCATAGGAAGTGCAGAGAGGATGCCAGTTCTTAATGGTGGCACTAAAATTAAGCAAAAAGTCTTCAAAGCAAAGAATGTTTACACATACTCTATTACTTGGTTATTTCCAAAGTAGCCCCCCGGACCAGTCTGTATTTTGAGGTGCTTTGCAAAGCTCTGCTGTGCTACCACAGAAGTAGCTCTTCCAGCAAACAAAACAACCCCACCAAAAACAAAGGGAGAAATTCAGGTTGCAGACATACAACTCACATTAATAAACCTTAGAGTGGGGACAGCAGACATATCCCAAAAGTATAAACAGGTATCTGAAAGTCTGGGAAACAATGTTGGCTAACAAAGAAACCCAGATACATCCAAGAGAGAGTCCTTCATCTGTGATTGGCGCCCGGGCTGAGCAATTTCCTATTTTCCCATTATGTTTCCTATTGTGACTCTCTATGTACCCTCTGCAGTTTACAGAAGAAGGCTGAGGACAGTCTCTGTTGACAAAAAGAGCAGAAAGAGAATAAAAGAAGTTGTAATTTTTCCTGCTCAATGGCTGAGCAATCACCAGGAAAACTTTCCCTTATTAAACTACAAAAGGGCAAGGTGAATATGTAATGTTTATTGGTATTTTTTGTGCCTGGCAAGAAGTAGTTTGCCTCTGCAACTGTGATGTGGAAAGGCTTTAGTCCATCGGCACCCTGATGAGCACTAAGAGAGAATCACAGAAAGATCTGACATCAAATTGGTTGCCAACAACACTCTCCCTTTACCACAGCACAACAAAGAGGAAAGCAAGGCTATGCATGAACAGGGTGGGTTTCTTTTCCCATCTTGAAATCAAGGAAGTTGCTAATACATTTGTGATATGAAAACATTTCACACATACATCAGTGCTCCCAGGCACCCAGTTGAGACCAAAGCAACAACAGACCTCACCCCATTACTGCAGGGAAAGACTTTCCTCCTTTGCTTGCTCTAAGTCCTTTTTAAAGCAAAATCAGTGACCACTTGTCTATCCAGCAGTGTGCTTGTCTCCTCTCCATGCAGACTGTCAGCCCTGTTCAGGAGCACAGCAGAGCTAGCTTATTCCTGACTATATCAGAGAGGGCAGGAGGTATAACATCCTTTTCAGTAATCACAAACAATTCAAATATTTGTTGCCTTCATTTCCTACCCTTCCACTTTCTTTTTTTTCAGCCCGTCACAATTCACAAGATTGTTTCCAATCACAGCATAGGATAATGTAAGATAAACAACCTGATGAGGAGATGGTGACAGCTGCTTGTCATTGGAAAAACAGAAAGAGCATAAACATTATTCCTTTTCTGCAATGCTCCTGCAAAGCATTTTCTACCAGCTTAGCCAGGTAAGGACACCACGTGCTACTCTCACTGCTCAGTGATTCAATAGATCATCACTTCTCAGAACAGTGCTAGGGAAATGTTCTTGTGCATTTAGAGACAAAGCAGTCGAAACAACACACCTCAGGTGTTGATATAATGGTTGCACATTTAAAGCTGACTTATCCTGGCTATTTACATCCCTATGCAAAGAATTCCTTTTTTACTGTGAATCATATGAATGACATTATGCTTAATATCAACCAAACAATGTTCTATTTAAAAGTAACTTTTAATACATAAAATCATTTATTGATTAAAAACCACCAGGAACATAAAAGAAACGCAATATAATCTAATTATGACACCAGTCATACTAGGCTCACAAATAAATTCTGCTCAGTATTTAGTAAATACACCATAAATACACACGTTAGCTGAAAAACATACTGATAGTGAGATGCATTTTCATTAAATGTATTTTTTACATGTTAAAAACTCATACCACTAAAACTACACTATTACTGTAACTCTATTTTTTCCTTTGATGCCCTTCAATTTCGATTATAGCTCTGCTCCCATTCTACCTTGAGAAACAGCACAACATTAGGCAGAGATGCAGATTTAGAAAATAACCGAAATGTGCTTTTTTTCATGCTTTTCATTAAAAGAGAAAAAAAATTATCTGTTTTATTGAGCTTTTAATATTTTTAGTCTCTCAAGATATAGTACTGCTTATCAGTGTAACACTGAGGATAAAAAAAGGTTTCCCATATTAATGTATTGAGTAATCATAGGAAAACATATTTAAGCACAGAAAGTCAAATAATTTACAATTTAGTAAAGAGCTCTTGTTCTTGGGCAGGCTAACACAAAACACAACTTGTTATAATCTTCCAGTAGGCAAGGAATTATACAATTTACTGTTCAAAGCACTTATCTCTTTTACAAGCAGTTTTCCTGAGTGTGCAAATGCATGACTTCCAGGAACTGTATTTCAAACAAACAGATATACCACATTCCAAATAACTACATTATAGGAAAATGACAATATGACCCTAGTAACTATTTTCCAATGTATTTGTGAGTAACTATTTGTTAGTAATAATGGCATTAGCTTACTGAAGGTCAATTTAGGATACCAAAGAATAGGACTGTAATTTTTTGTTATTATTAAAAAAATAGAAATTAAAGAGTTGCATTTATTTGGCATACCCTAAGGCATGTCTGTTTTTAGGTTCCAGTGTATTATCAAGTCTTTCTTACTGCTACGCTGGTATAATAAATCAATTTATATTCTATTCTAGTGGCTAGTAAGGAAACATCAGAGCATTATGCATTGTATGTGATGTTCAGCCAGGCAATCCTTATACTGTCTGGTAGATTTTATTCTCTTTTCAAAGCAAAGTGGTGCTACAGATGCTTTTCACACCTCTTCTCACTTACAGGTTGTGTAAGCCCTAAGTGTCCTTAGGATATCCTCTTTTTACTGTCCTAAATAAAAAAAATAACAGGGAAAAAAATCCCCAAAATCAGAATGATGTCAATGCATTACAATGTCAAAGTCCTGTTTTATGTTGGTCAAGATGGCTCATCTCAGCCTTTTCTGCCTTTGATGTTAGGGAGGTATGATTGTGCTTGGAGTCTCTGAAGTCCTTTTCCTTGTCAAATATTTCAAATTTATGATAAAAAAATGAGAAGAGGGAAAGCAATGAGGTTCAAACACCCAAACAGCATACTAGAATGTTGCTATAAAGCTAAATAAACTACTTCTTAAGATTATAAGCGGAGTGCTGCACAATAAGGATATTTAATCTCATTTTAAATGTTAAATAAAAATCCTCCATTTCAGCACTTGGATTTTTAAAAAAGATATTTAAAAAGAAAAATACACAATCCAAGCAAAAAAAGGTCATATCTAACTGCTTTACATAATCAGGGTTCTTAATTACAAAGGTTTCTTTTTATTCTTTTTCTTCAAAGTAACTTCCTAAAAATTATCTGCCTTCAATATTGCTGTTCACTGTCAGACTGGAAAAGTTACCTGAAGTGCAAACATTGCCAAGGATATTAGTTTGTAAAAGGTTTTGTTTGAATGCGACAGAAGTGTTTTATTTCTGTTCCTGAAATGAACTGGGAAAGCAAATCCACATTAAATGCTCACTACTACTATTTCATGGCAAGATAGTAGATAACATTTCTCTTCAGGTCACCCACAGTCATCCATGCTCTCTCCAGGGAAATTGCTATCTACACTATGACATGTAGCTCACCTATCTTCTATCATGGATGTATTTCAAATGCAAGACCTCTTACTTTTGCCTGTATGAAAAAAAAGTAGTAAGCATTACTACAGTCCATACTCCCCAAAATATTAGGTAACATTAAGAAATGGCATATTGCTGAGAGAAAAACTATAAAGTATTAGTGACCAAATCAAAAAACTTCCTGTTCTGAAATTGACCTCCCCTTGCAGGAAACAAGTGCCCATCCAAGCAGCAGTGAAGGAGCCAAATGCCTACAGCCACAAACTCTGATATCAGCAAAGGAGAATAACAGATGAATCCAATCTGAGAAATAAATGACTGAAAATTCTCCTGCCCCACTATTTCATTTGCAAGGGATGACAGTTTCCTTATGCACGGCTGACAGGAAAATGCCACAGGCTTTTTCTGCACCTCCAGCAGAACCATGCAAAGAAGGCAGACCACAAGCAGTGTTCCAGTGCCATCTCCAGAGACTCCTACAGCCCCACTGGGCACAAAAAAAAAGCTGAGCAAGGACTCGGTGCTGGCTGTGGGGCTCTGGGACTGCTAATGGCCCGTCTGGGTGCTGCTGGACACAGCCCTAAGGACAGATGAACTTCTGAGGTCATATAAGGCAAGAGCTGGGAATCCTATATACACCAAAGTTTAAGAAATGCAAAAAGCCATGGAAAAATTAAGGTTAAGTCCCCTTGACATTACCTACTAAAATTTCTTTTTAAAAGGACTAAATTGTTTCAGAGTCACTTTCTTCTACACTAGGAGCCCTGGATTCTCCTCAAGGGACCCTCCTTGTCATCTTTTACCAAGCTGGGTGTTACCTTTGCTTTCTCCTTCCTCATTTGCTACAGCCTGTCATGGATAGTAAATGGCAGTCTCACAATGATGTGGGTCAGCTCCCTTCACACCTTTGACTGCATCCCATCCAGCACTAAGCTGCTGCTCTGCAGCTGAGGATCTATTGTATCACTAGCAGAAATGCTGGAGAGCATTTGGCACACATGTAAGTGTGTTATGTTAACACAACACATCATCCCAGATGGGTTCAGAAAGGGAATGAAGAATAGACAGAAATGTTTGCTGAGAAGAGGACACAAGGCTGAGACACCACTGGAAAAAGCCCAAGAAGAGGTATTTCTTTTTCTCCTCTTATTTGGATGGGGAGCATAAACTCTCCAGTCTACAAGGAGAAACACAACTATAGGGTATGAGCAGATATGGCCTCTACAGGTGGACTAGGTGAATACAAATAGTCTTAGCCAGAGATTTTGAGAATGGGAAGGAGGAAGAAGGATCACAGGCACAGAAACTATAAAAGATTGCAGTCACTGATGTATGCAAATTAATGATTAAATATATACCCATATATACCGTACACAAATAAATGTTAGTTGCGTATGTTATATGTACACTGTAAAACCAGGATGTTTTCATCAGCTTTTATAGAAAGAGGGTTGTTAAGGCTTAACCTGGCTCAAACCAGGACAAGAGTGAAGCAAATGACACTTCATTCCTCTTGTGCTTTGCTGATCAATAATGCTGGGATTTGCCCACAAAGTAAGAGCCTCTCCTGCATGGCAGGCTTCCCACAGGGGGGAGGAGTGCCTGGAGAAATCTGTCACTCCCTGTTATTGAACCTGCTCTCTCATTCTGAGGAGGGCAAGTGACATTTTTGAACTCCTGCTATGCTTCTACCACTGCTTAATACACAGCTGCTTGAAGCTTTGTTAGACCATTTTAACAGAGACAGCATAAGGGGTCATAAGAATCCTGCATTTGGTTGCATAAGCTTCTCCCGAAGGAGGGACAGATTTTAACACCTTTTCTGCATCAGAAAAACTGCAAAAGTAGGTGACTTAAGTATCTGGAGAAATTTCCGCAAAGCAAATGACGTGTGATATTCTGAAAGCAAAATAGTATGTGCGCTGTGCTGCATTCCCATTCTAAAACTGGAACCAGAACTTAACTGAGGTTGATTGTTTAACAACCAAAATGTAGACACATTCTAGATCCAGAAATACCCTGTGTGCAGAGATTAAAAAGAGTAAAAAGATGTTTATAAGACTCCATAGAAATTAGTTTTATCTGCTCTCTTTTTTAAAAAAAAGTGTTAAGTATTCCCATCATGATATTTTTATATTTCCCAATAGAAAAGAATCTATAACTGCATACATGTTGTCATCAATGACACCATTATGCTGTGGAACCACTGACAGTCTAAACTTAATTACAGGTGGCACTTTAATTAAATAATTACAAAGAATGGACAGCAATCACAGTGATTTCATGATTTCTCTTCATGTGTGGTTAGAATAATATTGCTGAGGCCCTGAACTTTAAAAAACAACTTGAGTTCTCAATCAGGTAGTACCCACTGCAGCCTGGGAGGCTGACTTACTGCTGGATCAAGTGGCATCAGGTAGCATTTGCCACTCCAAGTCCAAGATTTCGCAGAAGGCATCCCTGCAGCCTGTAGGGCTGGCTGCTAGCCATGTAACGACCACTGCCAAATTAAGTACTAATTAGCAAAACAGGCTGACAGGCTGTTCAGTCAGGGCTGGGTACCATATTGAACAGTGGATTTTCACAGCTGCAGAGCATTTCCTTGGGCTGGAGATGTGAATTGAAAAAGTGGAATTTGGAGTCTGAGGTTCTTACAACTGCTTGATGTCCTTCTATGGCATTCATTTCCAGCCCTACTGAAATTCCCTCCAAGAACTCACTAATTAAATTGCCAATGGCTTTGATACTGATGCTACCTCACTCCAGGGAGAGTTTTGCCTGTCTCTCCAGAAGTTATTTGAATGTGCTCTACCTTAAATTGGTAGGCACTATTTAACCTATACCTTCCTCCATCTCACTTCTACATTACTACTATTAGTGCATTAAGCTAGTAACCATTATCTTTTTAGTGAAGGGCTAATGCAAAGTAGCTATTAAGCTTTGCAGCTTTCTACACACCTTTTTTTTTTTTTTTTCCTCTTCCATCCTCTTAAGCAGAAGACCCATCAATTCCCTTTATTTCCTTTTATTATTCTTTGCCTTCTTATGCATTTAAAAAGCCTGCTCTTTTCTGCCAGTTTGCTAATGGTACCTCATTTGGGGCCTTTACCTTTCTGGCACTTTCTTCAGATTCACCTTCTCCACCTTATCCTGTAATTTTACTCTCTTCTTATGCAGGTAAAGATTTAGCATCCAAAGATGCTAAAAAATATTGCTGGGATTTTTTTTTTGCTTTCATAGGTTTGGTGTATTTTTTTACTTCTGGTGAAGAATATAGGAAGAAGATGAGGAGCATGCCGAAACAGACCTTATTGTAAATACAGCTACTTTCCTTTTTTTCCACCAGAGCTCTCAGAGCTCTTTGTGCTGCAGAACATTAATTACAATTATATTTCTCTTTTGTCACTCATTTATGTTTATGATTTTTCCAACTACAGGATGCTTGTTGTTTCAATAGGCAGTCACTTCTGCTATATTATAATACATACATACTTGTAAATCACGTGATCAAGGCCCAGGGCTGCTGTAATCTTGCAGCTTAATAACTATACTAAAATTTAGGGCAATTTATGATCAGAAGAATTTTTTCATCAAACATGAAAAGTTTTTGGGAACTTCTACGCATTAACATCCACCCTATATCTTGTAACTTGTATTTCAGATGGAATTAATGAATTAATCATTAGTTTTTCATGGTGTATTCAAATCTTCAGTGGGACACTGCAACTTAAGAATTATATTGAATGTAGAATCAGGCAACAGCTAATTAACAAGTCTGCATCATATTATTGTATAGAATAATTCAGATTTGAAAGAATCTCTGCAAGTCATCTGGAAAGACTTAATAAGACAACTTCTACAAATGCAGGCAAAGTAGTCATTCAGGAATATGTCATAAAGAAGAGGAAACTGATACAGGAAGATGCTCCTAGAATAAAGCAAGAATAGGTCCAAGAGGTGCCTTTTGACTAACTGCTATGTTTTTCCCTTTTCTTGGAGCTTTTTAGCCTAGTTCCAGCCATTCTACACAAGCCAGTAACCAGATTAAAAACTGTATGGGTTTTTCCAATATAAAAATGCAAGATGTATGTTTTTCTGTGCTTTCATTTCTGCAACATGTGAAACTGGAATAAAAAATACTGCACATGCTTGAAGAGCTGTTAAACAACTGGAATATTAAGATCTGGAGACCAATTGTGCCTTCTTCCCACATACCATTAATGAAAGCTATACCAGTGCTTTCTGCCAGCCCAGCTCCTTAGCTGTACACAGTGAGTTACTGGTACAGATCTCTAAGAACATCTGATTTTTCTTGCCTTAAGGTTGCTTTAAGCAAACAAAAAAAGTGTTAGTAGAATTTACTAGAGAAATTCAGTGAATTGGGTATTTATCTTGGAAATCGCACACAAGTGATGTCCTAACAGAGGATCAGAGATATTTGTCATTACAGATTACATCTTGTGTGGGAGTTGTAAAAACATGGCAATAGTTGTGTTAACACTGACATACTTTAAAAAGATTAATTTCTAAAACCTTAAAGTACTTTAGTAATACTACAAAAATTTGTCTTGTGGTTTGAAAGTCAAACATAATGTTTCTATTAATTTCTATAGGTGTTAGAAATATTTCTAACCAACCATATCAAATGCATTTTCTCAAATGCTATTTGATTAGGATGTATTAAATTCTACAGGAGTGTAGCACAAAATTGCAATAAACTGAATTTCAGCAATTGTGAGGCAATTCCTGCATGTATTGACATTACCTGATCTTGTCAAACAGGGAAGCTGGAGAGCCTTGTGTGACCTTTTCTGCATATATCCACATTGAAGTACTTTTTTCAGGGACTAGAAATAACCTCTGCACACAGAGGTTATCTCAGCCTCGCTCTGATAAGAGTACTGACTTCTACAGTCTGGTCTCACACAAGAAGAAACATAACCAGTACCCTTCTAAAAATGTAAAAAGAACCATGCTCCTTAGTGCCCCATTTGAGGCTCCCTGCAGCTGCCCCTGTGCTCAACCTCTCCCAGGGCCCCAGGTGAGAGTCGCAGCTGAGATCATGTTGTTCAGAAATCATACCTGGCCCGTGGCCAGATTTACATCCATGTTATTGGTTGCATCAGGATGGTCAACAAGAAGACAAGTATCAAATGTCTGACATTTACTTTTTGTTCTGACTTTTCTTTCTTTAAACCAAACATACTACCAACACACAACTTGCAAAACCCTCTCCTAAAGAATCATTTCGGAGTCTGTAAAAAAGCGGTTCATCTGCTGGCAAACCATCCCTTCACAAGAGCCTTCCAGCAGCACCTTAACTAACCCGTGTGCTGGTAACTAAGTACCAGCTTCTCAAGTTCAGCTCCTGGGCTGTTTCCAAAACCCAGACCTTGTAGTTGGGAAACTAGGGCAGAGCAGCTTGAAGCACCTCATTGCTGACAACTACACAAATGAAACGTGCATGCAAAAAGACTTTTTTGTCTCCTTGGTTTGGTTTGAACTCTGCTCTCTGAAGTGACAGAAGATGAATTAATCTCTCTCATCCGACTCTGTGACAGTTTCAGTGGCCCAGCAAGGTTTAATACAAGCTGATTCACTGTAGTTTTAAAGGTGTATTCCCATTCTCTCTTCATTTTATTTACTCCACTTGTGGAAAGGCATTTTAAAGCTGGAGACAGAAGACAGATAATCAAAAAGGAAAAAAGAGATTAATACAATGCCTTTCCTCTACAGCAGCTCTGCCTTGAAGGTTGCCACTTTCCCATTTCTTGATGTGACATTGTAAGATGACTTGACCTAATACACCACATTATTTGTAAATTCTACTGAATATGCACTGTCACAGATTTGAAAAGATTTCAGTAAAGGAACTTCATGCATGGGAAGAGCGTACAGGTTTTTTGATCAGAGACAGAGGACATTTTTATTAGAAGAAAAAATGTCTCAAATCTTTGTCAGATATGTCAAAAATATTAGTTCACTAATTAGTAAGTTTCATTTCCATAAGACTGTTTCATTTCCATAAGACATGACAGTATCATGAGCAGAATTTTAAAGGGGGTCCTGACCACATGTTCATATCTCAGATTAGGTACCCACACTTCTAACAGTTTTACATGTGGTGTCTTTGAAGGCCTGAATTTTACACATTAGAAATCCCAATACAAATATAGAAGAACCTTAATGTTATCTATTTTATTTGCCAGTGATTTGGGAAACACTTTGTATAAGGTTTATTATTCACCAAACTAAAATTACTGAAATGAAGAAAGCAAAAATGTATGCTTTAAGAGACTAATGGCATCATAGCAAAAGGGAAGGGAATTCAGTGTAAAATGCACAAAAACACTTCTATCAAAAGTAATAAAAACACAAAAGTTCCAGGAATGTTGAAGTATACTGTGGGAGGGAGGAAGTAAAGCACTGCCAACAAATCACAGGTACACAGCAGGAGAGAAAGTGAAAATGTTGCCAAGAGGCAGTGATAATGGTATTGTATTCATAATTCATTCATCTTGAGGGATGCCAGGTTAGGTAATGCAGTGGCACTGCTGTATCCTGATTCACAAATGAGACCTACAGATCTTTTTATGCATTCACAAGTTGGGACATGGTACGAAACACAGACCCACTCTGTAAGTTACTGACTCACATTTTCCTGACAGTGCCGAACACTCTCGTGGAGTTCCATCTGATACCAGTAGTAAGACAGGGTGGAAATCTGAGCAGCAGCTCAATCATCAATGCATGAGCCAATCAGCAAGACTAGGATTAATCACACTGGTGTTGAAAGTGGAAAGAATAAAAGGGTAGACACACTTCCCACTTGATCATTAGTTTGCAGTAACACAAGAGGTGATAGAAGCTTGAAGGAGAGACAGATAAAAGTAGCAGTAATAAAAATTGGCAAAGATGAAATATGGGACTCAGCACAGGGAGGTGAGAATTGGAAGAGTTCAGAAATAATAGCAATTAGACAAGGGGAGAGAGAAAGAATGTTTGTGAGCATGAGTATGTTACAGAACATTTGGCATAGAAATGGGAAGTGAAGGAGAAAAGGATGGTGAGAAATAAAAAATCAGATCAAAAAAGAAATAGCATTGCATTGTAATGAAAGAAAAAGAAAGCAATATCAGTTTGGAAAATGACAAATTATTGAAGGAAGGATTATCCTAAAATTTGGAAATTGGGAAAATTGGGAAAGAATTTTGCATTGGAACAATGAGTGCACAGTGCCACAGAAAGAGATTAGTACAAATAACTGGCCTGATTTCTTGCTGGCAGCACCTTATGTTTTTTTCCATGAAATCAAAAGCCTAAAATTTCATCTCCCAGAAGAAGAACCTGAATTTCAGTGTGCTTGAACTTAGCTGAAGGTGGTTTAAAGTTACACCACAACCTTTTGTGATACCATGATGGCATATGAGCCAAAAAGGATGGGGAGATCGAACTGAACCGAAAGAAAAGGATAAAACACTTGACTTCCTTTGATTCTCCTTCATTTTACTGTGGAGATCTAGTTTTTGTCTTGCTGATCCACTGAAGTGATTGTTATTTTATATTAATAGCATTCAGCCTGCCATTTACACATATACCTATGCCTATTGCTGTGTGGCTGCCATTGTCCAGTCAAGAGACCTAACGACAGACAGCAGTATACTCAGGCTTTCTTGTTTTAGTCTTAATTTGATTATTGTATACATCTGGACTGAGAAGTCATACAGAAATATTTGGCTTAAAGCAGAGCAGGCTTACCAGGCAGCGCCACCAGAAGTGAAAGACTGCTAATGGAGCACTTCCCAATAACATTGATTTCAATCAAGTCTCCCTAAAGAAGCATGCAAGCAGCAGCACTGACAGCTAGGTACATGAGGAAACAACAATAGGTAGCAGCAGCAGTTCTGGGGGAGACATTCAAGCTACACCTTTTTCTAGGACTGATCTGAATCCAAATTCTGAACAGTACTTGTCCAAACGTATGTATGACACGAAGTCACCTTAAATTACAAGAAGGAGAATGGGATATTTCAAATTTCTGTAATTTGAAGCATTTCTTAGTGTTAAAAACGAGCAAAGCTCAAAGGAAAGCCATTAATAAATGTCCATATATTCAGATTAATAAAAAGCTCTCATTGAAAACTAAGCTATCTGTTTTCCTTCAGACAGTGGGTATCAAAATAAGAATGCTTAGAGAGGTTTGGGTTTTTTTGACCAAAGATGTCCCCTCAGATAAGGGAAAGCTACAGAGAAGCATTACCTTGACTGACATGAGATAATAAAATTGGTAAAAATGACCACTTCTGGGAAGTCCTGGTTCATACATAGAAATAAAACACCATGTCAGGTTTTGGATGTTGTAGTGTCAAACTGCTATTTAGTTAAATAAATCTTCAACACTGTTGGAGAATTTGCTGTGTGTATTTTCCAGCATGTAATGAACTAAGGAACCTGCAGTGTAGTTACTTAATGGCTGGTGGTATAGAAAGAAATACAGTGTATGAAAGAGACCCTCTAAGAGCATAACCTTGAATTATTATACTGGATTTTTGAGATAAATCTTTTGCTTTGAACCCATATCTGTGCCTAGGGCATGTTCAAGCCTGCTCTTCTGTCTCAAAGTAGATGTTAAATTGCCTTCAAATGAGTTACTGGAGAAACTGCCATTCTTGTAATGAGAATTTTTCCTGTCTTGGAATGAAGGACAGGTTTTTTTAAGTCACTTCATCTATACTGTTGTTTCCTGGAAATACCTCCAGATTCCTTTGGATATTATAATTCTTTACTGTAGTTCTTTATTGTTCTAAAGAGAGACAAGTCATATTTTTCCTAGAATAACTGTGAAACTGACCAAGTCTCCACAGATATTGCTATGACTGTATGGCACACAAAAGCCTACTGGTTGTATAAGGTTAGGGATCTTTTTTAGAGCTGATAGACAGGGAATTCCAAATACTGGAAATGCCAAAGGAATCTTTCTTGGATTTTTATCAGGAGTAAGGAATTTTTGAGCATAACAACTTAGTCTCATCAGCTTCTGCAAGTTATCTTGCCACCACAGCACTGCCCAGAACCTTTCCTGCCTCTTCCATCTCTATCCTTTCCATCTCTGCAACAGCAGAAATTCCTTTCTAAGAAACATCTTCCCTTGAATCAATTATAAAACTTGGACTAAAACTATAGGTAGAGAGGCTTTCCATTAGTTTCCACTAAGGTTGTCTTCACTTAAGTAGTAAAGAAAAATAACTTTGCAATCCAATGGTTTTGCTACCCTCCCAATAACCATTGAAGTCTAAATGCTCACCAGCCATAGGCCAGAATTTGCTCACCATGGCTGCCTTAACAGCTACTCTACACTCCAAGCTGCTGGATTATGTATTCAGTGCAAAGCATATTCATAGGGAGCCTGATCACGTCTGGATTACAAAGGCTGCACCCTGGAAATGCTTGGATTACTTCAATTTACCAGTGAATTTACCTAATTCAAGCTTTTGAATATATAATCTGCAAGTACATAACCATAACCTAGAAGGGCATGCCACCTGTAGCTGGTCAGGATGACCATTATTCAGCATTCCCAAGTAGCTACATCACATAATTTTACACTCTATTAAAAGCAAATGCTCAGCAGCCTGAAACCCAGGTGCCAGGACAAAGGTGCAGCCACAGCCAAAGCTGCTCTCAGATTCTTGTTCCCACTGTAGCCACGACCCAACTGAGCTGGGGGACGATGCTGATCCACTTACCATCCTCATTCTGTGCAAAGCACCATTTTGCATCTCCTCTCAACGTCCTTACCAGCACACTTTATGTTTAGGAAAGAAACCCATGATCTGGCATGCTGCCCTTTGGTGGCTGGAAACCAGGGCTTCCTCAGGTATGAGGTGGCAGTCCTGAAGTCCCTGTTCTCTACCTTTCTTACCTAGTGTGGATAGCCAGGAAGGAAGAGACAGTTATTACCTGTCTGGTAAAGAGTTTGAGATCAACCCATTTTGTCACAAAAACCAAAAACCTTTCTGCTTAGGTCTTGTGGAAGAAGAGGACAAAGGTTTTAAGTATTAACAATTATAATAACACGGCTTATATGTTATTTTATGCTAGTATAAGTTAACAATAGTGGTTCTGTAACAGTTTAAATTTTCTTAGTAAAGCATTAGTGCTCTTTGTTACTATACTGGCTCAGTTATATTCTTTGTAATACTTAACAAAATTTTACAAGCTTTCCATCTGACAATAAAACCTGGCATGGGGGAGTTCATTTCATAACGCTGCAGCCCCCTTCTCTGATTCTTAAAATTCTCAACATTTACTGTTGTACCACAATAGTAAAGAGGTGTCAGCAAGCAGGCCAGGATATAAACATTATTTTCTGAGTCTCTAGCCCTGAAGAACAGCATTTCATATGAAAGTTGGACTGGTTTATGTCAGGCAGTTCAGTCCCCCACCTCTCACTTTGCTTGAGCACTGATCTCCCCTCATGCTAACTTGCTTTACTTGTGTACACATGGCTCTTGTGATAGTAAAGGGTGTGGCTTGTCATATCCACTCATGCCAGACAGCAAAACCAGCAGCAGCACAGGCTGAGGTGCAATCTACAAAGGAGGAAGGTGTTTCCTAAGCAGACACCATTCCTGAACTCACCAAATCCACTTTCTACAGATATTGTCAGAGAGAAGCTGTAAATGAACTAGTATGAGGAAAGAGAAAGTACTAAATGAGGCTGTAAGCCTGAAAGAGAATTAGGCAGAACTGTTAAAAACAAAACAAAAAAAACAAAAGCCAGATTTGGGAATTCTTTCTTCAGCAGAAAAAAAACAAAAAAAACCCAAAATACCAACATGTTTGTCATCTAGACACTAAGTATATTTCTTTGAGAAAAACTGTTACACTATCTGAGTAAACATGTCAGTCAAGAACAACCAGCAATTTACAAAATTTATGCTTATTTAACTCAGAGAGAGTAAGGTTCCATGGGGAGAAATGTTATTATTTACACACTTTATCTAGAACAGCTTTAGGCTAAGAAGGAATCAGCATAGCAAATATCTAGAATTTTGTTTACTCAGCAAAACTTCTCAGGTCTAATACTTCCTTTTTAAGTATGTTTGGCCATAGTCTTGCTGTGTGGCTCATTGACACATTCAGCTCCCTACCCAGGGCATTGTCCAAGAGATCTTCTGAAAAGCAAGAGGTCTTTGAGAGAGAAAAATATAGATATTTCCCCTTTTTGGAGGAAAAAAGGTAAAGCCTTTAAGTGAGCTGGGGTCTAGCTTTACAGATTCTCCTGAACTCTTATTTATTTCACCATGCTCTGTACATCATGGCTTAGGCATTAAACATAGCTGCTCACAAAAGGATATGATGGAATTACACATTGCTCCCAGTTATTGAGGTTTTCACTACTGCAGGCTAATTTCCTCATTGTACTTCTGTGGGGTTTCTCCTAACTTAAAATTCTTTTAAGGTAGCCTGTGTTGAGGGAATTATCTTGTTTTTCAAAGCAAATTTTAACTGATTACTAAGTATTTACATACTGTAATTTGAATGTCTAATTATACAATTAGTGTAAATACAGGTAATATGGTTTATTTTTCACAAAAGCTGATAAAGTACATTGCTTTCTGCATTCCAGTGTTGTGAGATTGTCATTGCTTGTAACACACAATTCAATTCAGATTAAAAGCATCAGGTAAAAGCTGCTTATTCCTCAGCTAACACTTTCCAAATGATCTGAAACCCACTTAGCACAGAATGGAAAGAGACATCCTTACTTCTAAATACTAGAGCTCCCTCCACCACCTTCCACTCCTAAGTGTAAAAGTGGCCTTAAGACCTTGTTTTTTTTCCTTGCAGGGCTTTATGATAGGTTTCCTTCCACCTTCAACTACCCAATCCTGAATGAAAATTCACCTATTGACTCCATTAATGCTCTCCTGCTGGCCCCAGAGACATCAAATGTACCAAGTATTGACATTTGTGATGATACTCTTGATGAAGTAAGGAAAAGAACACTTGGGGAGATGAATGGAAAAGGTGCCCCTCGAGTTTTAGAGATTCTTCCTTTTTATACAGCTACATATAAATAACCTCCAAATTAGCAGGTAGGAAAGTGTTTCTTTAGTCTCAGTTGATGAAGCAATAAAGCAATAAAGCCACAAGAAGCTGCCAGCCACCTCTGCTCCTCCCCAAATGTTTCTTACATGTTTCTAGACTCAAGGTTGACTAAATTTGAGGCTTATATCGTGATATTTCTGTAAGCTTCATAAAACCTCTAGTAACAGATAAAAATTTGAATCTGTGAATGGTCTAAATACAACCGTGTGGCTTTGGGTGCTGACACATGCACCGTGACCATCGATGATGGGGTAGCAGGACACACTGCCAAAGGACATGCTTTGTGGCTTGTGGGGAGCAGGGTGATGCACAAGGGACAAATGAGGACACAGGAATTACTGTGATGACCAGTGTGGGACCCAGAGCAGAAAGACACAAATTCCTGTTTTGGTGTTCTGGGGGTAACCTGTTTGCAAGTGATTGGGACTTTGTTTAAGAAACATTTTAGCCTCCTGAGATGCAGCATCTGACTGGATAAAACATGTATCTAACAAACACACTGAACACAGATGAACTGAACAGGTTGAAAAAGAGTGAAAATACAGATAGGCTTCCACAATTTCTGTAAAGCATGAGCTTTTAATTCTGGAATAAAGAGGTTTCCAGAGTTGGTTTATATTTTCAGTTGTAATATGACTTTTTCTCACCCAATCTAGTTTTGAACTCATATACTCCATTTTTTTTCATATAATTTTCCAAACTTGACTTTCTTTATAATTAAACAGATGGAAATCCTATTTAAACACTGCAGAAAGATCAAATATGTTATGAAGGTTTCTGAGTGTTATGAAGAGATTTCTTGATGTAGAATTCCTTAGCTTAGTATTCACCTCACAGTGGACAATGACTTCAGTTGTATATTAAATTTTAGATCAATGTCAACATTTCATGAGACTGTCTTGTGTTGTTAAGCTTTAACTTTAGGAGCCACTGCCATTCCCCAAATGTCTTTTATACAGAGATCGTTCAAAGGAATTCATTTAAATAGTCCCACTATAAGAATAGCAAAACTAAAATTTAGGGACCTTGACACTGGCCTCAAGAGCCCTAAGAGCTATGATGTGTCTTGAGGTAGCCCTCTGGACTACCTTATGTTTCTATGGTGCAAGAAATTTAAGTCCACAAGCACAACAGATTTTTTAACGTACACCTCATACTTGCTGCCCACAATAACACTGAGGAATATCTTTTCCTGAGAAGAAGAAAAATTTAATATGGTCCTAAGAAGAGTAGGACATCTTTTGACATGTGAGGGTAAACATAGCACTCCTGTACACTTATTAAATGTTCCTATGGAAAAACAGGATGCCATTAAACCAGTCAAAGCATTTGGCAGTATGAAAGAATAAATGAAACTTATGAAATTAGAATGTTTCAGAAGAAGTGGAGGATCTTTACTTCTTTACAAGTACACTGCACCACATCAGATTTATAAATAAATAAAAATATATAGCCAAGTCATTAAAGCTGCTGCACACACACTTAATTTTTAGCTTACGTTTATGCCCCCCTGGCCTCAGTGAGATTTAAGGATGTGATTAAACTTTTTATATTTAATCAAGGCCTCAGTTATGATAATAATGCATTTACAGCATATTTTTTTCCTCCTCTAAAACACAACTTGCAAAGAAAGCGTGAGGAATATCATGTTTGGCAGCATCCCCCTAAGGGAGCCTGGATCTATAAACACACGGATGTAACGCGTTTGTTAATGCAATTCTTCCATTCTCTGACAGTTATAATACAAATAACAGTTTCTCCTTAGGAAGGGATCCAAATAAAATCAAACCAGTGTATTAATATCTGTTCAAGTAATGTTCAACACTCTGTTTTAGAACTCCATTTTGTAAGAGACTGTAAGAAACTGGACACAGACCTGAGGCAGCAGGCAGACACCACATTTCGTTGCACAGACCATGCAGTGCTGGGACAGAGAGAGCTCTGCTAAACCTTGCCTTACTTTGCTGTGGAAGGCAGAGATTCTTAGACATTATTCTTTAGCTTCAACCTCTTCTTTATTCTTTCATTTTACTCTCAAACAGCCTTCTAGTGAGCCCTCTGCAAGTCAGGAGACACCCCTGGAAGCCTGGAGAGATGGGAAGGCAGACTGGACTCCTGGTCCATACTCAGAGCCATTCTGCAGTAGAATGTATTCATGACAATGTGGAACGGAGCTTTATGGCCAGCTCAGATATCAAAGTACCACCTCCTTTCATGGTCTCCCCTCTTCAAGCCCTTCAATCCCATGGAAAACCTATGCCAGTCTACTGGGTCTATTCAAGTGTGACTGGAAAGATTTCTCATATATCAGCCAGAATGAATCCATTCAGTCTGTAGCAAAATGAATTAACTCCCAAATTTACAGTCATACCATCCACTCATTTATATGTGCTGGACTAACCAGCAGACATTCAAAAGAGCATGACAAAAAAGCTAGAAATTAGCCTGGGTTCAGAGGAATAAAGGGAATACCTAAAATGGTGTATTTCAAGAACTTGCCTGTTAATCAGGAAACACAGAAGCTCAGAATCAACAGATTGGAAAACTCAGCAAAAGATCCAGAAGTTGGAAAAAAAATGTGGCTTGTGAATATTTTGTCCAAATGAATATTCTGGCAGCTACATTTTGAACAAGCTGTAATTTGTATAAGGCACCTTCTGTTAAATTTGTGGCACAGAATTACAAGGACCAATCCAACTTGAAATCAAATCATGGATTTGAATCAGTACATCTTTTTACCCTTACTCATCCAGGCCCAAAATACTGAGAATGGGATATTTAAAATAAGCAAATGAAGATAAACAATTTTCCCTCAAAAAAAAAAAAAAAAAAAAT